>CM039513.1:774141-1001196 GCA_022432975.1 Begonia masoniana
AAGTGCACTACTTTTGCCTCGGCAAAAAAAAAAAAAAAGACTCCACTCTCATTGATGCCTTAGTGGTGCTTAAATACACCAAATAAAACATAGTTCTACTAGGAAAAAAATAGAAAATACTCGAAAAAAGAAAGAATTAGGTTAGATCTATCTCAGATAAGAAATCTTTTCAAACTAAAGATAAAGATAGAGTTATTGCATGGAGATTTTTGGACTGATTTAACGGCCATGCAAGCACTCCGTTTATGATATTAATTTTGGTTTAGTTTCAAAAGCATTTGGGATTCAAGTTTGAGAAGGCGACATTGGGCTTATTTGCATAAACAAAGACTTTGGTTTTGGACTTGTTTGACATATCAAATGATATCTAATTTTTACGATCCACCATTCTAAAAACCTTAAGATGTCAGCTACAATATTAAAGAATGACACTTTTTTGATATAAGATCTTGATAGCTCCCAAATTTACCAGATATCCCTTGGTGGTCAAACTGCTGGCAGTCTTGTAATGCTCAAAAAGTCTCATATTCTTGTGTTTGAATCTTCACTTATGTTTTATCAGGAAAATCTCCACAAGATATGTGGAAGTTGACTTGGTGAATTTGATAACTTTAAAGCACGTTCCTCCGTAATAATCTATAAAATAAATACTAAAATTATAGTTAGAAAATCTCCTCGCTTGACGGTGGATTGTAGGTGCCCGTGCCACATCAACTATAGACCTTTTAATAATTTTAATTCCAAAATGAAATGCTTAAAGAACCTGACACCAGGCTCTCAAGCCCATTCTACTGTTCTAGTTTCTTTTGGATGTTTGGCTTTCGTCATTTCTTGAGTCATATGTTAATGAGGATATCACAAATATTGATATTGGCGAAAAATATTGACAGTGAGGAGGAGTTTGGTTCATCACCTCTTTGACATAGTAACATGCTATAATTACTCATATTTCTTCCTTCATAAAGAGGAATTTTATTTTTGACTGCAAACTGATAGGTATCCAACAAACTATAACGCAATGATTAAAATAACTCAACACAAAAAAAGACATTCACTACACCGGGAATGTTATACCACAATTTACCCAATGCCCCCCCTTCAATTTCAGCTTTCCCCACCTTTCCCCTCTCACAAAAACTACTTTTACAAACAGTTAAATTTGAAATACAAACAAACTTAGAATCAACCAATTAAATAGTTTTGCACTCCGGGTTGTGACTCAGTGCTGCTCCTCTGGCTTGTTTGCAATTTAGCCTCGATATTCCAGATTCTCAGAGCTGCAGCACACTTAGTGATGTGTCTCTGGTTCTCGGCGCCGTAGTGCTAAGTAAATTGTTTTCCAGCATTTTCCTTCTCGTAGAATAGTTTGTCCCTCCATTTCCTTATGCATTCTTCATGCATACTGTTGCGAAGCAGGACAAGGATAAATATTTTGGAAAGACTTATAGCAGGAAAAGTGTATTTTCTCAAGGGTAAGTGGAGAAAAATCCATTCTAAGCTATCAAGTTAGTTAAGATTTGCCTGTCTGCGTGAAAGATAGTGGAAATGTCAGGAGAGAATAAGAAGGAGGGAGGAGTCTTGAGAGAGGGGTCTGAATTTCTCTCTATTTACCAGGTCAAAATTGTTCGAGACTTGTGGTTTTGTAGACCTATTTTCCTTCTTCAGAGGAAGTTTGATGAGGACATCATCGACGTTTTTATTATTTATGTGATTTTATTATTTATTCCAGTTATTGTTATTTTTCGTGTTTTAGGGTTATTATGGGCCCGTTAGGGTTAGCCCAAATTTAGTCTATTTAAACACTTTTATTGTAGTGTGTTAGGTAGTTGATGATTAGTGAATGAAATGGTTTCGTGAAACCCTATTTTCCAATCCCCTATTCTCTCTCGAGCTTCTCCTCCCCTTTCTCATCTTCTTGGCTATAACTCTTCTTCTCTTTCTTCTCTTCCTCCCTCATCTTCGGCTATAATTCTTATTATAATTCCGCTGCTTGCATCAAATTGGTATCAGAGAGAGGTTTTATTGTTTTCTTAAACAATAAAATCTTGGCGCCCTAGTTTTTCGTGTTCGGTTACTGTTCATCGGGCGGCGACACTGTTCATCGGCGCACTATTCATTAATCGGGTACTGTTCATCAAAGGTACTGTTCATCGCCGGATACACTGTTCATCGCCGGTCACTGTTCATCGCCGGTCACTATTCATCTAGAAAATTTTGAAACTTTGCTGGATTTGTCCTATTTTTGGTTCTCCAAGGAGTAAAATTGATCCAAATTGTTATCCAAGCTCCGATCTTTGTGATGAATTAGTCACTGTTATTTTGTGCAATTTATTTGGCCGATATGAGGATAAGGAGTGATGCTCAAAATAATCAATATCCAGAGGATAAGTGGCATAAAACTTCAATTGACCATTTTGATAAGGTAAAACCTTATACTATTTCGTTGCCTATTTTTAGTAGTCATTCATATGGTGTTGAAATCTTTGATTGGTTAGAAAGGGTAGAGGTATTATTTGAATGTGATAATTATTCAGAGAGAAGAAAAATCCTACTAGCTTCTTGGAGTTTCGACGGGTATGCTAAATCGTGGTGGGACAAACTTACAAGAAAAAGAAAATTAGATGGCAAGGGCGAAATTCGTACATGGGAGTTAATGAAGTGTCTAATACAAAAGGAGTTTTCCTCAAGACACTACAAACGGAGGCATGACTCTCGACAAGTTTCAGGGTCACCACCCTCTTTAGCACATGCACGTAATGAATTTGTTGAAGATAAACTTGAGAAATTGGGTCTTAAGATTCAACAAGATCTTGAAAGGATTATCGAAACATGGAGGGAGTTCACTGATGAGCAATTGCGAAAGGAAGCAGCAGCTTTAAGAATTCAGAAGCATTTCAGACAATATCGAGCAAGAAAATCTTACCTAAGTCTACGGTCATCTGCAATCACTTTGCAAACAAGATTAAGCGCAATGATGGCTCGTGATTTTAATGTCGATGACCTGGTAGCTTATAAATGCCATTTTACACCATATGTTGATCTTTTTCTTCCTCCATCTATTGATTTTGCTCCTACTAACACTGTTTGCCTAACATGTCCTGTCACAACACATGAGGATAAAATTGAGGCTATTTTAGGTGAACAGATAGTATTTACTCATGAAGGTAAGGTCCAACACTTTCTTGTCTGTTGGATGGATCGACAAAACAGTGATTGTATGTGGATTTACAAAGAGACACTTTAGCATTTGGATCCAGACTTATTTGAGTTCTCTCATAGTCATATGGATATTTCTTTACCGGATTCGAGGCCAGTTAGAAAGATTTTTGACCCAGGCATCTAGTCGCACAGACGTCAAAGAAGGTTACTCAGCCACTTAACTCGTGGTTGAGTGAATGATCAACTTGCTGCCTGGTGGTTCCGTCAACTTGACTGGATGATTCTTCTACCCCGGGAGAGTTGATGAGGACATCATCGACGTTTTTATTATTTATGTGATTTTATTATTTATTCCAGTTATTGTTATTTTTTGTGTTTTAGGGTTATTATGGGTCCGTTAGGGTTAGCCCAAATTTAGTCTATTTAAGCACTTTTATTGTAGTGTGTTAGGTAGTTGATGATTAGTGAATGAAATGGTTTCGTGAAACCCTATTTTCCAATCCCCTATTCTCTCTCGAGCTTCTCCTCCCCTTTCTCCTCTTCTTGGCTATAACTCTTCTTCTCTTTCTTCTCTTCCTCCCTCATCTTCGGCTATAATTCTTATTATAATTCCGCTGCCTGCATCAAAGTTTAACAAAGTTCTTAGTGTTTGATTCTGTTCTGCTTCTTGATTTAAAAATTTCATTTCCATCATTTGGTATCAGAGCCGGTCATGGCCAAACTAGTGACGCGCCGGGATCGTTTGGGGGAAATTTAAAGGGATTTAGCAGGTTTTAAAGACAATCTTGATCGGACAGTGGGGCAACTATCGATTATTACTAAGCAATTTGTTGGCTTCTCTATGGTAGATGAATATTTGTGTTTATTGCCAGAGTTGGTTGCAAACTTCCAGGAATTACATAATGGATTTCGTCATTCCACATATGCTAGCTTAAACAACATTTGCTAGCAGGAAAAGATAAGGGTGTTTTACATCCTGCGGTTGAATCAAGCTGGAGAAACACAGGTCGACCCTCCGACGATGCCTTGCAAAATATGCCGTTGCCCTTTAATCCGGTGAAGGAACGGCATTTCACTATTCGACCGGAGAGGCGGCGCCAACAGGAATGGGATCCTCCACCAGGGCGCCGAGGTCAGAAGATATTCACCCTCACCACGGCGAGATTGCATACATCATAGACATCAAATGGTGGCTTATCTCACATTAGCTATAAATTTGATGTTACATCGGTTCTAATTTACAAAATAAGAAATTTTATATAACTTGTGGTTTAGTATGTTTGTTGGTGAGTATATGCTTTAACTTTACTCAATGCATTTGTGTAGCCTGTAGCCTAGCTAATTTTGTGACTACTGTTCAACTAGGCATTAATGACAATGTTCAAATGGTCATTATTTGTGTTAAGTTCCATAATTTTCTTACTTTTATAAGTAAAGTCTGCATGACCAATAAAAACATGACGGCTAGTTACCCTAGGATTAAAGTGTAGAGGAAGTGTCAGTTGACAATAATGAAAAACTCAAAATTATTGCTCTTGTTTTCTCTCCATTTTTGGAGATTTACCCAAAACTTGCTGTGTTTTAACAGAAAGGATCATGTATTTTGTTGCATGGAGCTTTATGGAGACAATGCCTTTTAGTTTGATTTGGACTTGCATCTTAACTTTAGAGTTTGGAGTGAGAATCATGTTTTTTCTTTGCTTTGCTGTAGGCCGATTATACAAGATGGGAAGATGAGGCAGTTAACAATGGTCCTTGTGAAGAGGTAATATTTACCTGTCTGGAGAAATTTTTTAGAACTAGCGGCAGTTTGATTGTTTCAAACTTTTCCATTTCCTATTTCCTCTCTTGCTTCCACACTCATAAAATTGGACATGCTTCTTACATACATTAATTTTTGTTCTTTTGTTTTGAAGAATCACTTATTTTCTAATTTTTAACCACTTTGTTTTTACTCTTTAAGTTCGTGTCTTCATAAAGGTTTCATTCAAAAATCTCTGCAGTTATTGCAGCTTTAATTGATTCTGATAAAATTGTTATCTTTGTTATCTTGTCTTTTGTGCCGACTTAATTGTGGCTTTTACTTGCTGCAAAATTAGTAGTGAAGCTCGATTAAAGTTTTCGGTATTTCTGATGGATGATATCCTTGCGTCCTTCTTTGTCAGTTATTCTCTGCAATTAATGTAGGCAACCTGATTTTATATTTGAATAGGCCCATCTGCAAAGAACCCATGATGTAATTATCAATGAGTATCGTGTTGCAAGATTTGAAGCTGCAGAAGCAAAACTAAAAGGGGATAAGAAAAGTCAGGAAAAGGCCGAGATAACTATTCGCGACCTAAAGCAAGAGATTCTTGCTTTTGGTAAATGTTTTTTTCCAAGATCTTAAATTGCCATTTTCTGATAGGAAAGTTAAGTCATTTTTTCTTCTTTTTTTTTTGGTTGCATTCTGCATATATTTGTTGAGCAGGAATATCAGATGATGTTCTGGCATCTGAGTTCAGATATGAAAAAGCCTCCGAGTGTTTGTCCGAGAATACTTCTGCAAATTCAGTTCCATCTGAATGTTTTGAGGTGGAAAGATTGGGTGATATAGTAGGGAATTGGGCTGCAGAAGAATCTCTTACCGATTATAATAAATTGGAGTGCTTCAATTCTGAGGACTTTCCAGTGAATCCTATTCCCATGGCTGTGCCTGTTCGGGAAGAGAAATCTTCTGATGAGCAAGAAGTTGAGCTTGGTGACTTATTTGATGAAGATGCCCCAGAAATTCTTCATGATAGTATGAAATTACAAAGGAAAGAAAGAATAAAAGACCTAATTAGCGAAAAGAATTTGGATAAATTGGCTGGCATTTGGAAGAAGGTATTTTTTGATGCTTTTGTCTGAAGTCTACTGACAGGACTTGATTGTTAGAATATTCTCTATGCAAGAAGTATTGAGATTTAAATTTTAATCATCCATTGATATAGTAGTCTAATATTTAATTATTTTTGGAACATAATTTTGAATTTAGAGCACCATTGATCTATGGATTTTCATGCTGATCATGTATCTATTGTTGCGCCATTACTTATATGGTCTAATTGATGGTAGGGAGATCCTCGAAAAATTCCCAAGGCTGTTCTTCATCAATTATGTCAAAAATCTGGATGGGAGGCACCAAAGTTTAGTAAAGTTGATAAAAAAGAAAATAGTTTTTCCTATGCTGTCAGTGTCTTACGCAAAGCAAGCGGTAGGGGTAAAAGCAGAAAACCTGGAGGGCTTACTATACTTAAGCTTCGTCCTGAGGAGGAAGCTTTTGAGTCTGCCGAGGTACTTTTTATCCACTGAATTCAGTGAAATAATTAGACAATAATGCTAGAATGCTCATTTGGAAAGGAAAAAAGAGGCTAAAGGCTTTCGTGGGGAGAATTCACTGCCAAAAGATAATGGGACCAAGTACTCCATTATTTTACCAAATGCGTTGATTGATGAGAGGAAATGAAGGATGAGTTGTAGTTTGAGGCTCGTATGAAAGTACCAGCAGTACACTAATCGATGTTGCATTTGAAGATATTTTTTACGTATCCAGTTTATTTTTTCATGAGAATTTGAACTTTGAATTATGATAATTCCATAAATTGACTTTAATAATCAGTAATTTCTTTGGAAGTGCATATAACATAAAGAACTCAAAATTCGAATTTGGAATTGCCTGTTTAAAAAATATTTTTGTTTAAAATTTCTCAGTGCCTTCTGTATACTATCACTTTTCTGTCTTAATTACTCGTGTTCAAACAACTAAGGTGTTTATTACTCCTTTCTAATTTTCATGATGAATTATGATTGTTTTATTAGTTTAAAGCGATTAAAATAGATTACATAACTTTATCTTGTAGTTCTATTTGCAATTTTCTTTTGCTCTTCATGATTTGTTATTATTTTACTCCAAAAGGGCTCGCTCTCTCTTTTTTAGCTAATCTGGGATTGTTGGATCACAGGATTCTCAAAACAGAGTGGCAGCTTTTGCTTTGAGTCAGTTGTTTCCTGACTTCCCCCTCCACGTTCTACTCACTGAGCCTTATGCATCACTTCTTTTGCAATGGAAGGAAGGTTGACCCATTCACTCATTGAAAAAAAAACTTGTTTCTATTGGCGGAACTATTCTTTTCTGACAAATGTTCTAATTATGTCCTTGATTAAAGATCCATTGTTTCAGATCAGGTTATTATGAAGAGATGCAACATTTTCCATTTGTTGAATGAGTTCTTAGACTGTTTACTACTCTACAGGGGAACCTGCAGGCAGTGCTGAAGAGAGTGAGGAAGCCCGTAGGGCTGGTTTTGTGAATTCTTTGTTGGATTCATCAAATGCTAATTCAAATGCTACTGATGAATCTATGGATAGTTCTCTTAGTGGGAAGATTCATCCATTCTGTTATAAGAAGACTGAAACATTGGGGATTTCAGCTGTTGATCGAGTTACGGCTAGTATGTCTTCTAAATTAGTGGTTTTAGGTGCAGATATCTAACCATATATATGGTTTGTTTTTGGAGACGCTTTAATGAAATGATTGTTATTTACTTACAGATTGGATCCTAGTTAGCTGTAGTTACTTCTTAAAACTTTTTCTCAGTGCTTTTCACTTGTAAGATAGCCTAGTAAAGTTCTTAAAATTTCTTGATGGAGGTGACCAATATGATTCTTTTTGTGGTTTATCGGATACTTGTTTTCAAAGGGAGTTTTATTCTTTATTCTCCCCTTCCTGGCTTCTTATCCTAGGAATAAGAGTCGGATTTATCTGGCTATTGTCTATTTATTGTAAAAACTTTTTTTTTTTTTCATTTCAGTTTTAACTTATAATTTTCAGGCATCAAGAGGTCAAATGTGATTAATTGGCGCAATAACTCTGGTTTTGGTTCAGTATAGATCACTTCAATTGCAGTTTTTTTGCTTCATCATTTTTGTTATGAGGCACGATCTCAATCTCGTTGGATTTTGCCTTCTCTTCATTCAACTGCAGGACAGAATAGTAGTAAAGTAGATGAGAGCAGCTCTTATTTGAAAATGGAACTAAAGAATAAAATGGCGCTGCCAAAATACCAGGTTTGTCTATTAGTTTACTATTGTTAGAAAGATATTGATAGGTATGTAAGTATGGGCTAAAGATCAACTTTCTCTGAAAGATGAGAAACTGCAGTTTTGATTTAAAAATGAAGATTTTATTGACACAAGTTGTTTGAAGATGTGGGCTGCTATCGGACTGGATTTGATATGAAAGGTTTAAATTGTAATAAGAATGGATTTCATTTCAATGTTGTTGTTGGAATGGATTTCAGGCTTTCTCTTCATTCCTTGTTCTCATTCTCTATCTTATATCTGCTCACCTTTCTTTTCATTTATTTTATGAGATCTTTCTGATTTTCTTATAAGCCCATCTAAGCTTCCTATTTTTATGCGACCAATGCAATGTACCATATTAGCACTTCTATTTAGATTGAACTCTGTTTTTCCATCTGATTATTGCATTCACATTCTATATCGACTGGATTTATATATAATGCCTTTTTTTGCTTGATCTAGGATATTTTGAAAGCTAGAGCTTCACTTCCAGTTGCGGAACTTAAAGGTGATATAATAAACCTTCTGAAGGAAAATAATGTTCTCGTTGTTAGTGGGGAAACAGGTTCAGGAAAGACTACTCAGGTTCATATTCGTTTTTTCTAGTTGCAGTGATAAAGTGTATTAAATTGTCCTTTGAAATGATTTACGAACTCACAACCTATAAATTTGGTTTACTTTCTTTCGTCCTAAATTTCAAAGTTTCATTCTATTAGAGCTTAATTGATTTACTTACTCATTGATTAAGAGTATATATATGAATAGAACTTAGTAACAAAAGGAAAGAATAATCTAAACTAAGAAATAAAATAAATACACATATATAGATACAATTCTAAACCCTATAAATATCTACACATAGCTTAGTCAGTAGCATATCTCAACACTCCCCCTCAAGCTGGAGCAAAGATGTCAATTATGCCAAGTTTGACTAGAAGATTTTCAAACACTTGCTTGTAGAGCCATTTTGTGAGGACATCTGCTAGTTGTTCAGATGTAGGAACATATGGCATACAAATCTCCCCTCTTTCAAATGTTTCTTTGATGAAATGACAATCAATCTCTACATGTTTTGCTCTGTTGTGTTGCACTGGATTATGAGCAATGCTGATGGCTGACTTATTGGTCACAAAACAGCTTCATTGGCTCATCAATCTCGATCTTTAGTTCTTTTAGAATACTTCTAAGCCAAATAACTTCACAAACACCTTGAGCTTGCTTTGAACTCAGCTTCAACACTGCTCCTTGCCACAATATTTTGCTTTTTGCTCCTCCATATCAAAAGGTTGCCCTATACAAACATGCAATAGGCTGATGTAGACCTCCTGTCAGTTTTAGATCCTGTCCAATTTGCATCTGTAAACACTTCAATCTGTCTGTTTTGGTTTTTCTTGAACATAATGCCTTTCCTAGGACTTCCTTTGAGGTAGTGGAGAATTCTGTAAACAGTCTTGAGGTGATTTTAAGCTGGACAATGCATGAACTGACTTTCTAAGCCAACAATAAATGCAATGTCAGGCCTCGTATGAGCTAAGTAAATCAGTTTTCTAACCAATTTTTAATACCTGACAAATGCAATCTCAGGCCTCGTACGAGCTAAGTAAACCTTTTTCAGCAATTGCAGACATTGAACCATCTGCAATTTTGACTTTTTGATTTCTAGAACAAGGGAAATAGGTTGAAAACATATAAGAAGAACCTGTCATATGATCAGTGGCCCCTGAATCAATGATCCAGGGGTCGGGAATATCTAATGTGACACTAAACACTGCTGCATGAGTATCTTTTTGTGCTAGGGAAGATGATGGATTGGATGAGGTAGTAGCAGACTGATGAAAACTCCATAACTGATATAATTGTTCTAGGTTTTCCTTGTTGAAAAAAGAATTGTCACTAGATGATTGAGAGGTTGCAGATGCATATAAGGCTTGGAAGCCTCCTTTGTTGTGGCGAGAAGATTTGTTGGTTTGGGTGAACTCAACAGGCTTGCTATGTAGCTTCCAACATTTAGCTTTAACGTGTCCAAGTTTATGACAGAATTCGCAAACTAGTCGATCTGAGCGCTTAGGATACCTCTAAGTGGACTAATCTTGCTTAGTGATCATCAATGCAAAGGTCTCTACTGTAGGAAGGGTTGAATCATGGCCGAGCATCACCAGTCGACGACTTTATTCTCTTCGAACTTCAGCAAATACCTCACAAGTGTTTGGAAGAGGATCTCGACCAAGTATCCGTCCTCGCACCTCATCCAAATCTTTGTTTAGGCTTACCAGGAAATCGAATACCCTCTATTTCTCGACTGTTTTTTGAAATAAGGCATTGCCCTTTGCATAGTGTCACTTGTAATTACAGAATAAATCAAACTCTTGCCATATAGTTTTGAGATTATTGTAGTATTGCGTTACACTCTTCTCTTCTTGTTTGGCCTTTCTTAATCGAGTCTTGATCTTAAAGAGCTGTTCTGTATTCCCAAAGTCAGAGTAGGTCTCCTTTACAGCCACCCAGATATCATTCGCGGTTGGAAGAAAGAGATAGGTTCGAGCAATGTCTAGCTCCATTGAATTCACCAACCAGAACTTGATCATTGAGTTCTTAGTCTCCCACCTGTCGTAGCTCTCACCTTCATCTTCAGGCTTCACTGCAGACCCGGAGAGAGCCAAATTTGCCATTTTCTTGAACGAAGAGTTTGACGGACTGAGAACATTGAAGAAAGTTGCCCCTATTTAACTTATAAGAGGTAATAGTGAAATTGTGATTAAAATCACTAGTGGAGCTGGTGCCCAAATGCTATTATGCCATGGAGAACTAATTAGACAGAACACCCGTAGAGAAATTGGCAGAGGTAACGTTGGTTCATGTCACTTTCTTTCCAAACGAGGTGCGAGTCCTCTGTTGTTGTCCTCCAGGATTTGTAACAGTAAGCTGCTGAGAGATAGCAGCTTACTAAATAAACCAACTAAAAAAACACAGTCGCGTAACAACTTTTGCGCTACTGTGGGATAGTAGACCGAGGAGGACAGAGCCGGCCGGAGATGACAGAGCTGCGCGACTGGTAGTGGCTCGTCGGACGCGATTGTCGGACGCTGCTGTCGCTATCTCGGATGGCTTGTTAGACGGTTCTGTGTGACTGGAGATGACAGAGTCACACGACTGGAGATGACAGAGTCACGCGACTAGAGCTGTCGCGGGACCTCAGATGGCTCGTCGGACGGTGGTTGCGTAACTGTTGCTTAATTGATTTACTTACTCATTGATTAAAAGTATATATACATAAATAGAATCTAGTAATAAAAAGAAAAAATAACCTAAACTAGGAAATAAAATAGATGCACATATATAGATACAATTCTAAACTCTATAAATATATACACATAGTTTAGTCAGTAGCATATCTCAACACTTTTTTATATTTCCATAACCTTCTCGAACTATTTCTTCACTGTCTTTTTTTCTTGTCTTTTTGTTCAGGTTCCACAATTTATACTGGATGATATGATCAAATCAGGACGAGGTGGATATTGTAATATTATATGTACACAACCAAGAAGAATAGCGGTTGGTAAAATGCATTTATGCCAACTTACATTTCATATTTCTACTGCACTCTATACCTTAAAAGTACCTGATGGAAAATCTATTTATTTTGATTATGAATATCTTTATTAATTAAGAAAGATTTTAATATTTTGAATTCCTTGGATTATGGTTGATTTGGATGCTTAAGTTTGATTAGATATTCCATAAAATATGAGATTATTTTAGAAGCTTATTCAAATGGTTGTAATTGAGTGAATTAAGACATAAAAGAATCGCTTTTCTTAAATTTTTTCTAAGATTTCTGTCACTGACTGAAGTACAAATCAAATTTTATCCACTGATGATAAAACTTGGGTAGAAGGCACTTTTACCCTTTGAGCTATAGGGACATGGACACTTCATTTGATATCCTAATCAATGTTTTTATGATTAAATAAACCCTGAACTTCTAAGTTGATGCTTTTAATACCTTCCATCATAATATTGTTTGCTTTTTGGTTAAAATCTCTTAAGATTCACTTGTTTATAAACAACTTTGATCAATCCACCTCTTCTTATGCCTAACTCGACTCAGTGTAGATCTCAAATTCAACACCCTTGTCACCATGAAAGGCAGAGGTGGGGAAAAACAAAGAATTCTCCATAATCTCCCTACTTATCTTCGTTGTTGAATGAGAATGCGCCCATGATAGAGTTAGATGGAAAATGCAAGATCTAGAATGTGTAGAAAAGCAGAAACTTTGATAGGTGTGAACAAAAATTTGGAAATGCTGCAGCATAAAGTAAGAGAATGTGTCCATGAGCAAGAGCCATCGCGATGCCCACCTAGGATAAAGTGCTAATTTTTTAGCTTTGGAGAAATTTCGGATGTTGTTTCCTAGTTAGTTTATGGTTTGAAATATGTATTTTTCTCTACATTGTTTTAGAAGTAGAGTTTGTGATACTGATGGTCACAACGTTTGGAGAAATTTCTGGAGGTTTGTGCTCCATTTCTCCCACTCTGCGCTTCTGATAGACACCTTCTTGATCAATAGAAAAATACTAATGCTTAATATTGAAACGTGAACGATTATACAAAATTTTTTAGAGATCTATGAAATCTCCCAAGTACTTGATATCTCAAAATTACCTAATGTCTCCTCCTATTCTCAAACACCTCTTAAAATTCTTCCACCAACAAAATATTGACCAACACACCCACATATCAAAATTACTCCATCATAATATAACTCCTAACATACAATTTAAAAGTAATTAAATAGATAAAATAACATAATTAACCATTTAAACTTCCCTTCTTACACCTTGAGTACGTGAATTGGATTGGAAGATTCCTATCAATATCGCTTGCCCAAACTACCACAGTGTTCTCAAGGTGGAATTGGGGAAATTTCATCGCGATGGTGTCCATCTGTTTCTGCGTAGCCTTATTGTTATGTAGTTCTTTCCGTTTGATCAACACCTCCTTGATTATTTGGTTGTACTATTGGTGATGTCTAACTCTACGGAGGGCTTCCGGTTCTACAAGCTGTTTGAAGTCTGTTGACAGCTGTAGTGGTAATTGAGGAGCAAAAGGTTTATCTCCAATGGCTCGACTTAATTTCGACACATAATCGAAGGACCAGGTGGCAGTTCAAGTTTATACATTGTCAGTCCATTTTTTTCCACCATGACAAAGCGCCCATAAAACCGTGGACTTAGTTTCTCGTTTTTCCTCTTGGTCATAGCTAGGAATTTTTTTCAATATGGAAGTTTGAGGTAGGCGATTACCATTAGCTGTATGTGATGACCTGAATGAACACGTATGAGGAGGAACCACCCAGTGCTCCGCGAATCCCGAGTGGGACTTGGGCTGGAGGGTGACGTGCTAGGTTAAAACTCTGCGGATCCTGGGTTGAACTTGGGCCGGAGGGTTCGGTCGTAGAAAGGGGGGTCGTCACAATCCCACATCGCTTGGGTAGTATGTGAAAATGAAACATATGTAAAGAGACCCTCCCAAGATAGTAAGACGCGTTTTGGAGCACAATTGGCAACGGATCCCATAAGAATTCCGAAGTTAAAAGTGCTTCGGTGAGAGTAGTACCAGGTTGGGTGACCGACTGGGAAGTCCTAGCCAAACAAAGCCGTGAGGGGAGGATATTGGGCTGCGGCCCAATCCCCAGAGCGGACAATATCTTACTGGGAAAATGGGTCGTTACACTGTAGCTTTCATTTGGCTTTGTGCCTTAACTAAATGGGTCTTTAGCTCATCTACTTTTGTATCTAGAGCCTAAAGCATCGAGTCCGCATAATGGACTTTGGTCTTCCCGACCTCTATCAAATCACGAGTGGTGGATCCCTTCCATAAAATATTTTAAAAGAATTCAATGAACTGAGGTGTGATAGGAAGTAATACACCAATACTCTGCCCATGGAAATCATTGAGCCCATTGCAAGAGTTTATCACCCACAGACATTGTAGATAAGTCTCCACGCATCTGTTTACGATCTTGGTTTGTCCGTCTGTTTGTGTTATAAGCCGTACTATGCTTCAACTGAGTACCTTGTGAATTGAATAAATCTTTCCAAAATAAGCTCAAAAATGCCTTATCTCTATCAGAAACTATAGAATGGCGGAATCCCATGCAACTTTACTATTTCATTGATAAACACAGTAGCCACTGATTGAGTTGTGAATGAGTGTGTCTAAGGGCTATAAAGTGACCATAAGGGCTATAAAGTGACCATATTTACTGAGCCTATTAACAACCACCAGAATCTAGTTGAATCCATTAGAACGCGGTAGTCCCTCAATGAAATCCATCTAGATGTCATCCCAAACCATGTTTGGAATTGGGAGAGATTTCAACAATTGAGAGGGTGACATTGTTTGATATTTGTTTTTTTCACGTCTTTTTCTTCATTGACCAAAACAATTCAACAGCTAACCTCAAATAGGTTTCAAAAACTCTTGAATGCACACCAACAAGGCCTCTAGGGAATTCACGATCCTCCTGTTGTACCAACAAGGCCTCCATGGAATTCACGATCCTTCCGTTGTACAATAATTGATGTTGTTGCAAAGAATATCCCTTATGTTCAACTGCTCCTGTATATAAATATGCATAAATTTGTTTCAAGGTGATGTTGGAAAGTATCTTGGCTTGCAACTGTTCCTAAGGGAGAATTGAAGAACAAGTTATGGTCCCCAAAGTAATCTTCTTAGGTCGGGGAGAAACAACATCGACAACTTTATTCTCCACCCCCAGACGATACTGAATTTCAAAATCGTATACCATGGTCTTTGTTAACCATTTATGGTGATCATTGCTGACTAGATGTTGTTTCAATAAAAAATTTAGGCTCCGTTGATTAGTACGGACTATGAAACGTCGCCCAAATAAGTAACGTCGCCATTTTAAAATAGCAAAGATAGTAGCCTTAAGTTCTCGCTCATAAACGGATTCTAATTGGGCTCGGGGAGGAAGTACATTGTTGAAGTGAGCAATTGGGTGACCTCCTTGCATCAAAACATTCCTGATGCCATTTACATGACAATAGGGCTATACTTGGGGATGAACTTCTTATAAGGCCTTACCAAAACAGTAATCTGGTAGGACCATACGAGAACAGTAGTCATGGCTCGTTTTAACTTTTGAAAGGCTTCCTCAGCTACTGGTTTCCAATTAAAGTTGTCCTCAAGGGAAAAGCTTTTTTTCGATACTTGGAGACAAACTTCCGATATAACCAGTTAGATCGAGAAATCCATGTATATCCTTTAAAGTACGTGGAGTAGGTCGATGCAACATCGCTGCAATTTTATTTTGATCCACAACAACCCTTGCAACTAAAATGTTATGTGTAACACCCAAATTTAAAATTCCCAAATTTCGAAACCCAAATTTTGAAAATCCAAAATTTTTCCCAAATTGATTTTTAAATCGAACATTAAATCGAAATTTAAATACGTATTAATTGAAAACTTAAATATCTCGGGAGCTTATGCATAATTAAAACAATTTAGAAGACTTTATTTAAATAATAAGTTCAACATTTAATTTCAAAATCTTAAATCAAGATAAAACATCAAATATCATTTTAAAAAGTAAAGTATACTAATTTAAATCATTTTCTTCAAAATCCACGATGTGCTCTTCGTCTGTATGCTCGCTTGCCACTGGAGGATTCTCAATTGCAGCAATTTCTTCCTCAGACAAAAACTCACCTACATCACAAGTTTAAAACAAAAAGGTGAGGAAAACTCAGTAAGTGGAAATACGTGCAAAACTTTTACTTTTATTTTTACTTTTACCGAATCCTGTTAAGACTTAGCCATCTCATTGTCGTTCAGGTTTTGTCATCTTTTGCTTTTAATTTTAACGATCAAGCTCACCATCTCACTGTCGTTCAGGCTTTTGCTATCACGTTAAAACATATGCTCAAGCTCACCATCTCACTGTCGTTCAGGCTTTTGCTATCGCATTTTCCGTCAATTCCCTTTTACTTTTTCATACACATGCAAATAACCTATCCATTTTATCTTTTAAACTATTCTATGTCAATATTCTAACATACGTGCTCCATCATTGAAAACGTGTGACTGAAAATAAAATAATTATAAAATAATCTTGTGATGTAGGGCCGTAGCCAAAACTTGTATTTCACTTACTTGGATTCCGAGCAATATGAGTTTATCGGGATTTCCAAAAATTCCAAAATAATATCCTGCTCAATAAAATCTTTGATATTAATATCCTACTTAACAAATCCAATTCCATGGTAATTTGAGCAGAATTTACTTACGTTGCGTTACCGGGTCAGATCGGATCGTTTGGTTCGATTTGGATCGAATCGGACGGTTCCAAAATATTTTCTGCCTAATTCGAATATCAAAATTAAAATCCCACTTAAATTATTCCAACTTAAAAGAATTTGGGCAGAAATTCTTACCGGATAAATTTTTGATCGGTTCGGTTAGAATCAGGTCGAAAATCGGGTCGGGTCGGGTCCGATGAACAGTCGGGTCGGGTCGGTTCAATGTTGGTCTGGTTCGGTTCACTGTTGGTCTGGTTCGGTTCAATGTTGAGATGGTTGGTGTCGGTGGAGGCCGAGAGGCTTCGTCGGAGGAGGCTAGCTGCGGTGGTCGGAGCTCGCTGCTTTGAAGACCGAGGTGAGTCTTCTTCCTTTTTGAAGAACTCGAGAGGGAGAGGAGAGAGCTGTGGGGTGAAAAATCCAACACCCGAACCCCTCAATTTATAGGGGAGGTTCGCTCCGCGCCCCTCCGTGAAATCCGAATCCGATCGGATTTTCCGACCTGAAACTCATCAGCTCGAATTTTCAGCGATTTCCTTTTAGTTCTCTCCTTTGTATATGGACGTTCGGTTCAATGTTGGTCTGGTTCGGTTCAATGTTGGTCTGGTTCGGTTCAATGTTGGTCTGGTTCGGTTCAATGTTGGTCTGGTTCGGTTCAATGTTGGTCTGGTTCGGTTCAATGTTGGTCTGGTTCGGTTCAATGTTGGTCTGGTTCGGTTCAATGTTGGTCTGGTTCGGTTCAATGTTGGTCTGGTTCGGTTCAATGTTGGTCTGGTTCGGTTCAATGTTGGTCTGGTTCGGTTCAATGTTGGTCTGGTTCGGTTCAATGTTGGTCTGGTTCGGTTCAATGTTGGTCTGGTTCGGTTCAATGTTGGTCTGGTTCGGTTCAATGTTGGTCTGGTTCGGTTCAATGTTGGTCTGGTTCGGTTCAATGTTGGTCTGGTTCGGTTCAATGTTGGTCTGGTTCGGTTCAATGTTGGTCTGGTTCGGTTCAATGTTGGTCTGGTTCGGTTCAATGTTGGTCTGGTTCGGTTCACTGTTGGTCTGGTTCGGTTCAATGTTGGTCTGGTTCGGCTTGGTTCAACTTAAGTGAACCAGTTCAGGTTTTTAAAACAAAACCCGAACCCTTCTTCTTCTCCTTCTTCATCGCGAGTTTCTGCAGAGTGAGAGGGAGAGTGTGAGACAGAGACAGGGAGAGTGAGAGAGATCGAGCGAGGGGAAGAGGGAGACAGAGAGCGTCGGAGAGGGAAACTTACTCCGGATATGAGTTGTCGGTGGAGGCCGAGAGGCTTCGTCGGAGGAGGCTAGCTGCGGTGGTCGGAGCTCGCTGCTTTGAAGACCGAGGTGAGTCTTCTTCCTTTTTGAAGAACTCGAGAGGGAGAGGAGAGAGCTGTGGGGTGAAAAATCCAACACCCGAACCCCTCAATTTATAGGGGAGGTTCGCTCCGCGCCCCTCCGTGAAATCCGAATCCGATCGGATTTTCCGACCTGAAACTCAATCAGCTCGAATTTTCAGCGATTTCCTTTTTAGTTCTCTCCTTTGTATATGGACGTTCTCCAGACTACGTTCACTCTGTTCAGTATTGGATTTCCAGAGAGAAATCCCATTGTTTGCTGAAAATCCAAATTAGTTCGAATTTGCTATTCTGAAAATCCCATTCCCATTCTGTCCTCTATCCGAACTTGGTCACCCTATCAGACCAAGTTCATGCCGGATTTGTTTCCCCAAAATCCGAATTTGTGATTACCCTCTGATTTTGGAAATTAGAAATTGATTTTAGGTTAGCTTTGTTTAAGAAGAATTTGAATTGAAATTGGAAATTTCTGATTTTGAATTGTAATCAATTTATGAAACCCTATAATGTTACATTATGCCCCAAGCAATCAAATTCACTTTGAGAAAAATAATTGATGTTTTTGAAAAATCTCAAAGAAAACTGGAAATGGCTGAGATGATCTTGCATATTAGCACTGTATACGTGTATATCATCGAAAAGATACAAGCACAAACTTACGTGGGTGCACCTTGAAGATATGATACACTAGTGCCTGAAAAGTTGATGGAGCATTTGGGTTATATGCATAATTTGACGCAACCGAGTAGGCCTAAGTACTAGTTGTTCAACCCGTATTTCCTTCTTCATTCCATTAATAAAGTGGACTTCAAGAATATGGCCGGGTAGATCCTGAAAGGGAGAAACCAATTTCTCAAAATTTGGTTGGAATTCACGGATGGAGCAATATTGTTTTTCCAAGGCAGGGATGTGAGCCAACTCTTTTTTCCATTGAAGAAATCTGAGCCTCACCTTCTTGTCAAGATCCGTGTTCAAGCGGAAAATTCCTCCTCTCCAATACCACGTTCTCCTTTACTAAACTAAGACTAACATCGTTGGAAGCCCCGCTGCCGGCGTTAGCCTTCTTGATCGCATTTTGATGAGTACAATGCTCTGATACCAATGAGAGACACCCTCTTAATCAATAGAAAAATACTTGGTGAGATATATTACTGTCTAAATTTTGTGTAAATAATTTAGAGTTATTAAGTTTTACTGTTTTATAGGGATTAAAATATTTTTTCTGTATATGTGTATTTAGTTAATTCTCTAGTTTAGATTATTTTTTTCTTATTTTCTAGAGTACTATTCATGTATATATATTAGAAATCAATAAGTAAGAAATCAATTAACTCTAATATAGTATCAGAGCCTATAACCCACAAGTCCCAGGTTCTACGATGAAGAACAAGAAAGTTAACCCTAGCTGCCGTCCGACGAAAGTGTGATCACCGTGGACACTTCTATCATTTGCTGGAAATCGTGCACCCTTCGAAGCCGTCAACCCTAGGATAAGCAAATTATCCTTCTCCTGGTTTTGCTATCTCATAGTTGCGACTTTCAGACCATAAGTGCGCGACTTTGTATCTCCGTCTGGTTGCGCAGAAATAGTCGGCTGAAGGTCTCAGTTTTGTCGTTGGTTATGCAGAAGTTTGAAGTCGTGCGACTGTGTTTCTCCGTCTTGTTGCGCAGAAATAGTCGGTTGAAGGTCTCAGTTCTTTCATTGGTCACGCAGAAGAACTCTTCTTTCGTGTCTCAGAGGAAGTATGTGCTCGATCTTCTCAAAGAGACAGGTTTCTTCGGATGCAAGTCTGCCTCAACACCTATTGATCATAATCAGAAACTCGATCAAGGTAAGAATGAGATGCCTGTGGACAAAATCAGATATCAGAAACTAGTTGGAAAACTGATTTATTTAGTTCATACAAAACCTGATATAGCATTTGCCGTTGGCTTAGTAAGCCAGTTCATGCATTGTCCAACTGAAGATTACCTCAAGGCTGTCTACAGAATCCTCCATTACCTCAAAGGAAGTCCAGGCAAGGGCATTATGTTCAGAAAAAACCAAAACAGACAGATTGAAGTGTTTACAGATGTTGATTGGGTAGGATCTAAAACTGACCGGATGTCTACATCTGCCTATTGCACGTTTGTATGGGGCAACCTTGTGACATGGAGGAGCGAAAAACAAGATGTTGTGGCAAGGAGCAGTGTAGAAGCTGAGTTTAGACTAATGACTCAAGGAGTTTGTAAAGTTATTTGACTTAGAAGTATCCTAAAAGAACTTAAGATCAAGACTGATAAACCAATAAAGCTGTTTTGTGACAATAAGTCAGCCATCAGCATTGCACATAATCCAGTGCAACACGACAGAACAAAACATGTAGAGATTGATCGTCATTTCATCAAAGAAACACTTGAAAGATGAGAGATTTGTATGCCATATGTTCCTACATCTGAACAACTAGCAGATGTTCTCACAAAAGGGCTCTACAAGCAGGTGTTTGAAAATCTTCTAGTCAAACTTGGCATAATTGACACTTTTGCTCCACCTTGAGGGAGAGTGTTGAGATATATTATTGTCTAAGTTTTGTGTAGATAATTTAGAGTTATTAAGTTTTACTGATTTATAAGGATTATAATATTTTTTCTGTATTTGTGTATTTAGTTTATTCCTTAGTTTATATTATTTTTTTTCTTATTTTCTAGGGTACTATTTATTTATATATATTAGAAATCAATGAATAAGAAATCAATTAGCTATAATAATATACTAATGCTTAATATTGAAATGGTAAAAATTATACAAAATTTTGGAGAGATCTGTGAACTCTCTCCTAAGAACTTGATACTCCAAAATTACCATGTCCCTTCCTATTCTCAAATACCTCTTAAAATATTGACCGACACACCCTCGTATCCAAAATACCCAACATAATTTAAATGCTAACATAGTTAACCATTTAAACTTCCCTTCTTACGCCGTGAATATGTGTGTAACAACAATTATGTGAAAATAATTTTTTCATACTTTTCATTAATATGCTGAATACATTTATACACAAACTTAAAATGTAAATAAAAAAACTATTTTCTAATTCTATACAAAATCAAATCCCCTTTAATTAGAAGAATATCAATACTAATATTTACATTTTTCTAACAATGTGAATCGGTATAGGAGGATTCCTATCATCTTCTTATGAATATATATGCGAAGATATCAAAAAAAGTGTTTTCCAAACGCATAAGATTCAGCTGAGTAAAGGAGAGCAAATTTATTTTTCTCTCTACAGTTTTTTTGGGGAAGCTCCTTTGAAAATAGGACTTTCCAACCCTTTTTTGGGTTTCTACAAAGGTTTAGAAGTGATTGATTTTCTTAGTGTGAATGATTGTGAACTGCTCTGGATTCCCATCTTCATCAGATATGTCAATGATCGAGAATAAAAAGGACTAGGACTTTCTCAACTAGAATGGCGAGGAAAGAATGATTCATTTTTTTTCCCAAGTCTTTTAAAGGCAGGCTCGAGTGAAAATATGTAGTTTCCTTGGAAAAGTTATGAGAAATTTTGATACCCCTTTGGGCAACTATTTGGGAGACCATGTTGACTATTGCTTGTGTGGATTATTAAGGAATATATTTATTTAATATGTGTATCTATATAGGAGGACAAGATCTTATTCACTGCTTTTGTTAATTGTTCGTACATATTCCATTTTGAATAGTTTCAGTGGTATACATGGTTTGACTTGGTGATCCCTAAAACAATAAAATAGTTTCTTGATTGTGAAAGTATAGAGATATTTTTGATGAACTCAAGATTGTCTTTTAAAGCCTGGAAAAGAAATGCAAAAACTTTCTACAAGAAATGATTCGTTCTTTGGTTTTAAAAGAAGAGATCCTAAACTAGATTTTTTGGTGTATAATTGGATGAAATTCTTTATCACTTGTGTAGTAGGTGGTGTTTTAGCCGTTAGTGTTTCACTAGCCTGTTTAGGTTTCCCTTGCCTCTTTTTTTAATGGATATGAAGGTTATGCAGATTTTTTTCTTCTAGGCCATTTCAGTAGCTGAAAGAGTGGCGGAAGAGCGCTGTGAGCCTTCAGTTGGTGCGGATGGTTCTTTGGTTGGTTATCAAGTTCGTCTCGAAAGTGCAAGGTCTTTCAATTTGTATTGCATTTGTTGAATGATGGAATATTGGCTCAATTTAATTTTTATCTAATGAATTAATTATTATTTTTTTACTGAAAGTCTAACACTTGTCATTTTAAATTTTTTGCATTATAATTTTGGCCGTATCAATTTATTTATTTTTTTATAAAAAGTTGTGTCAAAACGAAAAGTTATGAAAACTCCATCCGACTAAGAAACAACTAATGAAAAATTATTTCCTTTCAGGTGGAAAAACCATATTAAATGAATACTTTTAAATTATTTAAGAGTTATAAAGCCACTTAGTAATAAAAAAATTAACTATATCTCACAAAGTATTGTTCTGGGTCTTATTCATTAAAATAATCTTATTTCGATGATGACAAATAGTCCAAAAAATTCTATATCAATGTAAGTTTGAAAACATGTAAACGTGCTAATTCTTTTGTGAAAGGCTAGTCAACTTATCTTCACGTTTGTCGTTTTGCTGGTAACAGGAATGAAAGTACAAAACTACTATTTTGTACAACTGGCGTTCTCTTGAGAAAAATATCGGTTAGTGTAATTGTACTCGCTTTTCAGTTGAATGTGTTCTAATTTTTCATGCCCACGAACGTCAATGAGATTTGATTTTCATCTTGCACAAATTTCACAGATTAGTTTGTCCACATTAGCCACTTAATAAGGCAAATGATTTTTTCTTTTTTCTTTTTGTCAAGTTGTTATCTTGCTTGCAAATCAAGCTATCGTAAATGGAGAGAAAATATAAGTAATTCTCACAAAAAGTAAAAGCAAAACGATCTCCTGGAGTACTTAGAATTCTAAGCGTACTTTGCAGTAAGGAAATTGATGTTGTCTCACAAATTGTTTGTTGTCTCACAAATTATTTGTTGTCATATCGTTGAAAGATGATAGCATTATTATATAGCTAAATGACGCACCCATGGCAGTGTCATTTCATGTCATTGTGATTGTTGATGCATATTATTTCAGCTTATGTGCATTATTCAATCATGTTTATATTTAAATCTTTGTTTAGTGATTCATAGAAATAGTAAATTTTAAAGGGATTTTAGGGATATTTTGTACTCCTTCCTGACATAGTTGTTCGTATATTTGTTTCTGTTTTTCCTTAGAGAAATTGATATGTATTAGTTTTTCTGATCCAGTAATTGATTATTATAAATTAGAAAGAAATAGGTCTCATGATAGTCATGCTCTGTAAAATTTTTTCTGAGCTTTGAGAATATCATGAACAAAATTCTTTTATGGTTTTAATTGTAGGGAGATAGAAACTTGACTGGCGTTACTCATGTTATAGTTGATGAAGTACATGAACGGTCTATCCTGGTAAGTTAGTAGTTTGAAATGATCTGGCTACATAAAAAATTTCTTTTGCACATCATTTGGAAACTTTGTTACTTTTCTAGTTATTTATAATATATGGCTGAGCGAAAGCCTACGTAAATAAAATGAGATGCAGAAATACTGAATATAACAAACTTTCATCACTGTTGTTTATTTTATTATTTACAAGTATATGAAGGTAAAATTTCCTTCCAAATAGAAGGAAGTTATTTATGACTCAAGTTGTTTGGAGGTATTTTCAATGCTCAAGTAAAAAGAAGTATGTAGTTTGTTAAATGCTTTTCATTTTACCATGAGGAATCTAAATTGCCATTTTTTGTTATAAAGTTAAAATTCCTATAATCAAAGAATATGTTATAAATACAACAAATGTTCTTTGATATAGTTATTGTTAAAAAGCAATAGAAATATGTTATATTAAACCAAACCACTACTTGGGTTTAGAGGTTGCTATTGATCTTGATATTGCTTGAGCCTCTTATCCTTCTTTTTATTTATTTATTTTTTTGTCGTATGTCAAATTAGAGAAAGAAAAGTTGTTTACAAGTGATCAAATTTTGAAGAGAAATCCATCTAGAGCCTTATATCCACTTTGTAATTCAATATGAGGGGGCTAAACAATTATGGGTACAATTTTATCATCTTTCAACCGGTTAATAGAAGTTCACGTTGACACTGGAAGCATCATCAATGATATTTCTATTATAGATAGACATATATGAAGAGAAATTTGATTTGGAGACTTGGTATTTTAGTTATCTGGTGGGTTATTTGGATCTATTGCAATGAGATTATATTTGAAAATAAATATTTGAATACTGATTTATAAAATAATGTTAATTTTTTTATTGCCAAGTAGACTTATAGATCTAAGTATTTTAGGAGTTATTTATTTAGTGTAATTCTCTCTAATTGGAGATAAATTATTTTTCACTACTTTCTTATGATTATTGTGATGGAGGATTTCTTTCCCTCATTCATTTGTAGTTTGTTTCTTAATGAATTTCGTTTCTTATAAAAAGAAAAAAAGAAAAAAGAGGTCATTTTGATAGCTCGATTTGAAAATTTGAATGAAAAAAATTATGATAGATCGTTACTCTAGTTTGAAAGGATGTCCTAACATTGAGGATGCTTTATAAAGATAGCAAACTTCTTTCTAGGAGTATGCTTTATAAAGAGTGTGTGATCTGCCTAACATTGAGTAAATTCCCCTCTCTTTACTGATTTTGAGAATTTTCCAAACCATGCACGAGGAGATTGTTTTAGTCCGTATAATGACTTCAATAACTTGCATACTTTGTGATTGCTGTGATTGATTCGAACACCTGATGGTATCTCTAATACACTTCCTCTTTCAGATCTCTATTTAAGAAGGCATTTTTGATGTCGAGCTGATGTAAAAGCGAGTCTAAACGTTTAATCCACACTATATGACTAAGTAAAGCCTCTTACTACACGTCAAGTTTTAAGCCTTTCTGCATTGCCATCTGTTTTATACTTTATCGAGAATATCCATTTGCAGCTTAATATTTTTCTTTCCTGGAGGGAGATCGGTGATAATCAAAGTGTCATTCGTTTCTAAGGCCATGGTCTCTTCTTGAACAGCTTGTCTCCATCCTAGGAATACTTGTGGGAATCTGAACTTCATCTACCTTCGAGATAAATGCTTGATATGTTTGAGAGAGACTTGCATAGGAGACAAATTTCTTGATAGGATGTTGATATTGTCGTGTCCCACTATGAGGATAGATTGGATAAGGTTTACGAGGCAACTTGGAGTTATCTTCAATAACTTGCATACTTTGTGATTGCTGTGATTGATTCGAACACCTGATGGTATCTCTAATACACTTCCTCTTTCAGATCTCTATTTAAGAAGGCATTTTTGATGTCGAGCTGATGTAAAAGCGAGTCTAAACGTTTAATCCACACTATATGACTAAGTAAAGCCTCTTACTACACGTCAAGTTTTAAGCCTTTCTGCGTTGCCATCTGTTTTATACTTTATCGAGAATATCCATTTGCAGCTTAATATTTTTCTTTCCTGGAGGGAGATCGGTGATAATCAAAGTGTCATTCGTTTCTAAGGCCATGGTCTCTTCTTGAACAGCTTGTCTCCATCCTAGGAATACTTGTGGGAATCTGAACTTCATCTACCTTCGAGATAAGGTTTACGAGGCAACTTGGAGTTATCTTCAATAACTTGCATACTTTGTGATTGCTGTGATTGATTCGAACACCTGATGGTATCTCTAATACACTTCCTCTTTCAGATCTCTATTTAAGAAGGCATTTTTGATGTCGAGCTGATGTAAAAGCGAGTCTAAACGTTTAATCCACACTATATGACTAAGTAAAGCCTCTTACTACACGTCAAGTTTTAAGCCTTTCTGCGTTGCCATCTGTTTTATACTTTATCGAGAATATCCATTTGCAGCTTAATATTTTTCTTTCCTGGAGGGAGATCGGTGATAATCAAAGTGTCATTCGTTTCTAAGGCCATGGTCTCTTCTTGAACAGCTTGTCTCCATCCTAGGAATACTTGTGGGAATCTGAACTTCATCTACCTTCGAGATAAATGCTTGATATGTTTGAGAGAGACTTGCATAGGAGACAAATTTTTTGATAGGATGTTGAGTGCAAATTCGAGTACCTTTTCTTAGAGTAATAAGGACATCTTAGTCTTATGCAGTTTGTTTTTCCTATTGTCCATCTTGTTGTGACTCTCTTTCTCTTCCTGTGTTAGCCTTAGCAGTTATTTGGTTCGAATCAGATTCTTGGACTGACGCAAGACGTGCTAGGTCTTTGTTCTACCCCTAGGCTTCTTGGAGTATACCATAATTTCCTTGATTGCTAGTTTTGTTGGACTTTTGGTTTTTGGTTAAAAAAGAATTGGGGTTGATTTGCTTTGGTTGGACTCAGGACTCAAGTCTGAGGACATGGGTGGTGTTTCTGGTACTAGAGAATCCCACTCCCAAGGTTGAAATTGTACTTTGTTCTCTTCTTGAATTTCGAACTTGGAGAAACATGAACTTTGTTCAGAGAAAGTGACATCCATAGTTTTAATAATTTTACTGGTTGTAGGACAGTAGCACTTGTACCTTTTTTTATTTGTGGAGTATCCAATGAATACACATTTGATTACCTTTGGGTCAAGTTTACTCATATTTTGTGGATGAAAATAGATAAAGGTAGAACACTCAAATGTTCTGAGAGGAAGATTAGAGGAGAGAATTTGAGCACGAGGAAAAAATTTAATGAACACTTGACGAGAGGTTTAGAATTTGAGTACACGGGAAGACATTTTATTAATGAGATATGTTGATGTAAGGAGGGCTTCCCCCCACAGATACTTAGGGACATTCATAGAGAACATAAGAGATCCAGTTATTTCCAACAAGTGACGATTGTTTCTTTCTGAGACACCATTTTGTTGAGGTGTATTGACACAAGAACTTAGCTGAACAATTCCTGTTTGGAGAGGTAATTTCCTAGGATGAAATTGAAGTATTTCTTAGCATTATCAGATTTAAGGACTTGGATTTTGGTATGGAATTGTGTTTAGACTATATTGTTGAAAGTATAAAATATTCTTCCAACATCTGATTTTTCTTTCATAAGGAAAACCCAAGTGAGACGAGAGTGATCATTAATGAATATCATGAACCAACGTGCTCCACTTATGTTTGAAATTCTAAAAGGTTCCCAAATATCGCTGTGAATAAGTGCAAAGAGCTTTGATGGAGAGTAAGACACTAATGGATAAACGAATCGTGTGTGTTTTGCAAGCTGGCATATATCACACAAATTTTTATCACTTTTATTGATAAATTTTTCAAGTACAAAAAATTGGGATGACTCATCTGATAGTGCCGTAGCATAACTTCACTATCTTTATTTGTAATAGAATTAGAGACAGACTTAAAGATGGACTGGCTTTTTGGAGGTATACTACTAGCAATTAGTGTAGCTTTAGGTTGATGAGTTTGGAAGAGATAAAGTTCTGACCACATCTTAGCACCGCTAATTCTCTTCTTCGAACTCAAATCCTGTAATACACACAATTGGAAAAATTGAGTCAAACAGTTATGATCACAAGTCAGTTTGCTAATAGATTGTAAATTGCAATTAAGATTTGGAACATGAAGCACTGATTTAAGTAAAATTTCATTTGAGAGTTGAACAGATCCAATTCCATTTACCCTTGATGAAGACCCATCAGCAATGTGCACTGTCAGATTAGTATTTGCATGACATATAGTCATGAAAGAGTGATCTATCCTCTGTCATATGGTTGGATTCCCTAGAGTCTATGATCCATTGTTTTTCTTTTACGCCCCATACCGAATGTGCAATAAAAAAAGATTATCTGCGGGAGCATGCGTACTTTTGGAGTTAGCAGCAGTCAAATGTTGAGATAGAGTATTTTGGAATAGTTGTTAGAGCATCTCTAGCTATTTTTTTTGTGAAAGGACTTGGTTTAGTTACTGATGATGGTTCTTCCACCATGTTGGCAGAGTTTGCTTGGCTGTCTCTATCATAAGGTCTTCTCGTGGGTTTCCAATTAGTAGGTTTCCCATGTGATTTCCAACACGTGTCCTTAATGTGACCCAATTTTTCGCAATGATCACACTTAGGCCTTTCTATCCACTGTTGGTGTGAGGTTTGCTGGTGCGATCCTCGCTGATCCTTTTAGGGCTAAAGAAGCCTCTTAATTTCTCATCATAACCTTTTTTCTACTCCCCTCACGACGGACCTCAGAGAAAGCTTCTCCCAGACTCAAGAGAGGCTTCGATCCCATCACTCGTCCCCCGACTTGGTCTAGGTTTTTTGTTCAGACCAAGCAAGAATTTGAATGTTTGCTTATGTTCCACGATTTGCTTGTATAGAACGTTGTTGTTGCTACAGTTCCACCAATGACTCTCAAACACATCAAGTTGCTGCCAATAGCGTACGAGGGTATTGAAGTATTGCGTTACGGTGAGATTGCCTTGCCATAGGTCATGTAGCGAGGATTCCACGGCGAATAATTCGGTCGTGTTATCAGAACTGAAGTACGTTTCTTTGACAGTTTTTCAGAGATCTTGAGCAGTCTCATAAAGAAGGAAATTTTCTTCAATGTCGACTGTCATCGAGTATATGAGCCACAGGACATAATGAGGTTGTTCTCGACCTTCCATTTTTTGAATTTTGGATCTTCCTTCACTGGGATCGGCACCTCTCCAGTCAATAAATTTTCTTTTCCTCTATTATAGATGAACATTCTTACAAATTACGACCATTGTAAGAAATTCTGTCAATTGAGTTTATTATTTGTAATGGCTGGAGACGATGACTCTGAACTACTTGACGTTTCGAAATTTGAATTGAAGGCCGAATTTGAGGTGTGGGAATATGAACTATTGTCGATGGTGGAACTGTCGTGATTGGTGACCATGACACTCTTGGCAATGTCGCGGCTAGAGTACAATTTAAAGGTGAGACCCACATTCTGATACCATGAAGAAATTAAGGAAGAATTTTTCCCTGTATTTTCTTATTGAATAATGATAATAAATTTACAATATATAGAAAATAACTATACAGAGAAAAGAAAACCATCTACTTAGGAAATAATCTAATTAGAAAATAATATACTTAGAAAACAATTTAAATAGGAAATAATCTATTTTGAAATCTTACTTTGTTAAATATTAAATCTCCTAATTTTAAAGAATTTTAACAGAAAATTTGGGGGAGAATAATATTTTACTTGGGTGGGATGAAAACAATCCCAGCTATGAGCTATGCAAAGAAAATTGGTGGGTTGGGCTTTGAATGAGATCATTTGGATTATGGAGGCCAACAGACATTACCCTATGGGTTTGAAATCAGATTACTTAGTGGGATGAATTGGAAACTATTTTGCATAAATCTTAGAGAGTTCGGATGACTTACGATCTTGAGACAATGTCGATTTCAAGTCGGGATTATTGATGAGAAATTAATTAAGGGGTGATAATTTATGTATTATATTAGGATAGTTTATTAAAAATAAAGGGTAGGAGAGTGTGTTAGATTATTATTGAAAATTGTCTAAGCAAATTCTCTTTAAGAAGAGTCTATTTTTTGGGCAATCGCTCGTGGTTGTTTTCTGTGCTAGTGTTCCGCCGGACCTATGTAGTTTTATTTTTCGTTTTGTTTGTTCTTTTTGTAGTAATATTATGATGGAGTATTTTAATGCTCATCATCAATGGTATCAGAGTCGATCCAATCTCGAACTGGAAAGGATGATGACGATCTTAACAAGAATCGAGGAAAAGCTCCGGCTTTTAGTAGAAATATTGATGGACTACCAGAAACCATCTAATGCACTCTTCAGCAAGCATTCATTTGTGGTAGAAGTGATACCAGAGGTCCAAAACAACATCAATCCAAATTTCTAGTGATTCTTCTCCTTCTGTCAAATCTGAAGGATCAGACCTTCCTTTTCATTTTGCAGCGAAACAACATAGGAATTCTTATCAAAATTTTCAACTGCATGAGGAGCAAATTTTTGGAGGTTTGATGCAAGACCAATATTGCGTTAAAGGGCAGTTATCGGTTGACGAGTTGAAACTGTCGACCGAGAAGATGGAGGTGACATAAAGTTATCTCTGCTGATGGGGGAGCCCTCAATTTTCGACAGGGATGTCTGGAAAACGGGGGTGAAGAAGACATGAACAAACTCGTCTCTTCGACCCAAGAAAATACTCGTCAAGGCTCGTCGCCGGAGTAACACCATCAGACACAGTTGAGGCTCGTCGGTGACCATGCTTTGAGGAGATAGACGCCGTTCTATCTGCTTGGCCATTTTTGTGTCTCAACCATAAGCCATTAGCACGGAGTCGCATCGAGCAGCATACGCATTTGCCGAGGGAGGACCAACGACACCCAACCGTGGACACTTTCAAACAGCCGAGCCTTTTTGTTGAAGCGGAACCTTTTTCAGAGGTGATGGCAGATATAGCTGCAAGATTAACCCTTTGGCAATTTGTTTCCACTAGCAAGATGGATTGGGCTGGAACATTACTGAATGAGGAAGGTTATTGTCAATTGGGTTGGGATGCAAATGTGATTAATGAGAAAAGTTTTCAGCTGGACAGGGCTGGTATATTAGTGAAGCCAAAGCAAATGGGTGGGACTAATAAATTAGTGGAGGATCCTTTTGATTTAGGTAGGCCTAAAATACTGCAATCTATCTCTGAAAATTTGATGGGCTGGACTCCTAATGAGGTAGATTGGACTATTGAGACAAATATACATTACCCTATGGGCTTGAAGCCAGATCACCTAGTGGGTTGGGCCGAAAATTACTTTGCGTGGACTTTGGAGAAGCCAGATGACTCACAATATTGAGGATAAGGTCGGTTTCAAGGGAGGAGTATTGTTGATGTGAAATTAATTAAGGAAGGTACTTTAGGTATATTAATTATGTTAGTTTATTATAAATAGGGGAAAAGAGAGTGACTTAAATCATAATTGAACGTTGTCTAAACAAATCCTCTCTAAGAAGATACTATTTTTTGAGCAATAGCTCATAGTATTTTCTGGGTTGGTGTTTCACTGAACTTGTGGAGTTTTATTTTATGTTTTGTTTGTTCTTTTTACAATAATATATTACAATGAAGTATTTTAATGCTCATCAAATTCCTTTCTCTTTTCAATCGGACTATGTGAGTACACTCAGATATTCAAAGCTTTCTTCTTGAAATCTTTAATAGGGATGAAATATCTAAGAAACGAAAGTTAATATTAATATTAGTAGTGTTGACTATTTTTTAGGCTATCTGGTTTCATCACAATGTTGTTATCTTCGATGATAAAGAGCCAATTACTATTGCTAAGTGTGTTTATTGTTCGGAATTTTTTAGAATTTATCTTTTTAGTAATGTGCTCTTTAATTGGAGAGAGTTTTTTAGATTAAGGTTTTTTTTTTCTTGATAAGGGTTCTTCCCCTTTATTGTATTTTCTCTTTATCAATACACGTAGTTTCTTGTGAAAAAAAATAAATGAAAATAGAAGTTTTGCTACAAAATTGTAATTGATTTTTTTCTTTTGCTTGGGACAGAGTGATTTTCTTTTAACTATTTTGAAGAATCTTGTTGAGAAGAATTCCACCCGCGGCTCATCTGATCTAAAAGTTATTCTTATGTATGTTTTAAGTTTATACGTCAATTTGTGTTTCATTTTTAAAATTCTATAATTTTTTAAGGAAATTTTTCTTTCTTGTGTTTTCCTTTCTTATCTGCAGGTCTGCAACAGTTGATTCAAATTTGTTTTCGAGATACTTTTGGGATTGTCCAGTAATTGTTGCTCAAGGACGGTCCCATCCAGTGACTACTTACTATCTTGAGGATATATATGAAAGTATTGATTATCGACTTGCTTCTGACTCCCCAGCTTCTTTAAGAAATCAAACCTCCACCGTTAAGAAGGTTTCTGAAAATTTGGATTATGTTCTGAATGTATCTTGTCATTGCCTTTTTTTTTGTGACTTGAGATGTAGTACGGAATTTTTCTCAATGACATAACTGTAAGCTTCTGCAAAACACGGCATTGGTATTCCACTCTCCATTGTGTCGCACAAATATCACTTTAGTGTTAATTTCCAGTACCCAAATTTTCATAAGAAAAATACCGGAGTTTCCAAGTATCTCATACTCTATATTTAAAAGAAAATATTTTCCTTATGTAACTAAATTATCCTAATGGAATGCAAAATTCTACCTTAACTTTATGAAATATGGTTCCCTAGTCTACTAGACAGATTCTAGAGAATTAGTTTCTTTTTCTTTGATAGTTTTCTATTTTAGCTGCATATGTTTGGCAAAACCACCTCTTTTACGACATTGGGAAATTCATCTTGATATGAGAATTTAGATTATATGTGGGAAGCAAGCAGCATCAACGTCAAGTGTCAGAATTATTACACAGTTATTGAACCAACTCTCTCTGCTGTATGAGTGCCTGAATTTTACATTTTGGAAGATATTTTATTTATGCTCCTATCTGTGGTTTTAAATGTATATTTTGTAAACAGAATGCATAGTTCTATATTCCTGTGGTTGTCCTATTATTTATGTTTATCTAGTCTGGCTAGTAAAAGCTCTATCATATATACCTCTGTAATTTATCTTTTTGTTACTCCATTTTGGTCAAAACTTCAGATTGCTCCTATAAATAACCACAGAGGAAAGAAAAACCTCAGTTTATCTTCATGGGGTGACGATTATCAACTTTCTGAAGACTGTATAAATCCAAATTACATTGCAGAGATTTACCGCACATACAGTGAGCAGACACAAGAAAATTTGGTAATTTTCTTTATTATGTGTCTTTTCAGTGTATAGCATCACGCCTAATCAAAGACTGGAAGGTTAGTAAGGAAATATGACAAATCTTTTTTGGTTCCATGTGGGTGTTTCATGCAGAAACGATTAAATGAAGATGTTATTGATTATGACCTTCTGGAGGACTTGGTGTGTTATGTTGATGAAATTTGTGATAAAGGCGCCATACTTGTTTTCTTGCCTGTAAGTCTCTTGTATGGTTTCTGTTAAATTATGAGAAAAATTAATTTAGTAAATAAGTTTACCTTAATCTAGTGATTTAAGTTTTTAGATTAGTTATACATGGTATAACATCAGGCAGTCCTTAATTCAAATCAATTTCTCATGATTGTTCCTGGATGTTTAAAATTGATGTCCAGTTTTAGGTTCTTGATGAAAAAAAAGGTTCCAGCCTACAGCAGAAGGATAGTGATGAGGAACATTTAAATAATCAAATGAATCTATTTACTAGATTCAGCCTTTTGCATTTATGGCGATTCATTGGATTCTTCAAGTATAACGTTACTTATAAACGAAAGTTTATATAATATTCATAATTCTGACCAAAATTTACTATTTTTTTTTTTATCAAATGTGCATAACAGGGAGTGACTGAAATTCACATGTTACATGATAAGTTAACTGCTTCTTTTCGATTTGGTGGACAAGCTTCTGATTGGATTCTTCCGTTACATTCAGCAGTTTCATCAAGTGATCAAAAGAAGGTTTTTTTGCAACCTCCTGAAGACATTCGTAAGGTGGGTTTTTCTTCGTATTGTTGATTTTCACTGTCTCTTTAACTTTACATTTTTATGGTACAGTGGTATTGGTCTTGGAGTATGTGGACAACGGAAGTGTTGAGAATAGCCTAAAAATGTAATTGACATATTACTGCGGAAACTGCTGATTAGAAATTAGTGCTGTTTGCCCGTATGTATTTACGTCACTAAAAGCTCTACACTAGTTCAGGATTTTAATCATTATAAGTTAAAATTTAGGATAACAGATGTCAAATCCTCCATGCTTATCAACAGAATCAGTCAAAATATTCTAGCAGCTACAAAAATATTTGTTTTCATGCTCAAGTTAATGGGAGGTGGTTGATGAAATTGGCTTTCGGTCTCTGCTTTATGCTTGTATTAATAATTTTTTATGCTTTTTACTCAGGTTATTATAGCTACAAATATTGCAGAGACCAGTATAACAATCGACGATGTTGTTTATGTTATTGACTGTGGAAAGCATAAGGAGAATCGTTATAATCCAGTGAAGGTATAGTTTTACTATTAGTGAAAGATGTTTGAAAATGACATGTAGATTTCTGGTGTAAACAAGTGTTAAATGTTTATCAATTGATGTCTTAGTTCACATCATTGTGACTTGGCGGAGTTTATTAATAAGAATATTCTTTGTTTAACTAGAAATAATGAAATGAAAGCTTGTTTGATCGGAAATGTTTTCAAATTTGAAAGAGTAGAAGGAGATGTGATAATCTCTTGTAACATATATATATATATATATATATATTTTTGTAAGAAACTAAATGTTTGAAAGGAGGAATTTACGGTTCGAGAAAGAGGAAAACCCCTTCTCAAGAAAATAGTAATAAAAACTCTCGATGTAAAACAATTTCTCTTCAATTAGAGAGAATAACACGAAGAATAAATCTTAAAAACTTCGGAAAGATAAACCCACTTAGCAATAGTTCTGAAACCATTTTAGTTCTTTTGTCCATTTTGTAGAGTTTGACATCTGGTTATTTGTCTTGCATCAGAAATTGTCCAGCATGGTTGAAGATTGGATTTCTCAAGCAAATTCTAGGCAAAGACAAGGAAGAGCTGGCCGTGTGAAACCAGGAACTTGCTTTTGTTTGTTTACTCGCCATAGATTTGGAAAGCTTATGCGTCCATTTCAGGTTCTTTTTTCCAAAAAGATTATACATCACTCTGAAAATATTATTTGATTTCCTAATTTATTATTTCATGTAATTCATGATTGTAGGTTCCAGAGATGCTTCGGATGCCCTTAGTGGAGTTGTGTTTGCAAATTAAGTTACTTTCTTTGGGTCAGATAAACCCATTTTTATCCCAGGTAAGCTAGCATGTCGTCATACAACTAATGGTTTTGTTCATTTGGTTTATCTTTTTTTTTTTATGTACTTTGCTTTCAATTTTTAGGCTTTGGAGCCTCCTAAGGAAGAGGCTATTGCATCAGCAGTATCATTGTTGTATGAGGTATGTCTGTTTGATTGGACTGATACCCCTCTATGTCTGCGGAGGGAAGGGGAGTGTATGCTTCTAGGCAGTTGCTTGGTTGCTTATGAGAACTGTTTTGGATAATTGTTTCTAAAACTTGTTTTTTAAAATTGTCCCAAACGTTGTTGAGTGGCCATGGGTAAAGTCCTCTTGCTCTTTTTAAAAGTCTTATAAAATATCTTCCAAGCATTTTTTAGAATATATTTGAGAAAAACATTGGTTTTAAAAACGAATCCAATTTTTCTTGGAGAATGATGGGTGTTGAAAATTGATAAGAGCAAAAATACCTCCTTGCATAAGAGTAGTGGTCTATCATAAACTTCGAAAAGTTGTTCTCTCTCCCACTTTTTTTGAGAACATGTTTAAAGAAAACAAAACTTGTTTCTTTTCAGTTCCAATCTTCTCTTTTATTTTGCTCGTTTTGCAAAGACAAGGTGAAGCAGTAGAATTAAAACCACCATCATATCTTTATTAATTACTTTTAAGTTTTTAACATTTTCATTGTTTAGTACCTTCCTAGGCCATTAGATTATGTTGTTGGCTAGTCTATCCGACTATTATTGCTATTTGATATTCATATTGTTTTGTCGTGATATTCACACCCCCTAATTTTGTCTCTCCTATTATGTCATCTATTTCTCCCTAAATTCCTCTATTTCCTTGCTCATTCTCCTATCCAAAACATATTTGTTTTTTCCACCAGCACTATGTCAATTTTTATTGAAACCCAATTAGTGACACACTCATTATACCCTTTCAACCTCAAATTTCACTTTTCTCCTATTTCAGCTATGAAATGGAGAAAAACTGAATCACACAAGGAATGTGAAGGAGTCCAAATTATCACATTGTAAGAAATGTGAAAATTTTTGTAATTATAAGTAAAAGGATTCCACATGCAGATCATGTGTTGAATTTGAATGATAACATAAAGGATTGTAATAGTTGTTTCTAGGAGCGTTGTTGCTAGAAATGGCATTTTATTAAGGTCCACCATGCATAAAATTATGTTGAGTTAGAGTGAGAACCTCATATTGCCAACTGGAACCATAAATATAAGATGCACGGACAATGTTTTAACAGACTCCCTAACAGACCATTAATTTCTCTTTTCATTGGGCTCTCATTTTCTATCTTGTAAAAAAGATACAGAAATCTAGTTCATCTATTGTTCCTTTTTTAAGTACCTGGGATTTAGATTCAATTATAACCGGATGTAGCTAGGTTTTAACAAAAACAAAATCTGAAAAGAAGTGAGATTTTTTTCATACATTTATAAGATTGTCATATGAACAATGTTGTATTGTTAGCAAAGAAAATTCTTGAGGAGGCCAATATCTTTTCTTTTTTCTTTTTTCTGTTTTTTCTTGTAGTTGCAAACCTAGTAACAAAAAAGTAGCTTTATCTCTAAGGATAGTATATTTTAATATTTACGACATGGTTTTAAAGTGATGTCGTCTTGTACATGCCCTTATCAGAGCTACCTTCTATGGATTTGCTCATTCATTCTAGAAAAGATTGATGTCTTTTATTCTAATTGGTTTTACTTAGTATTGCTATATTTTAGGTTGGGGCTCTTGAAGGTAATGAAGAACTGACTCCTCTTGGCCATCATTTGGCGAGAATTCCTGTTGATGTATTGATTGGGAAGGTGTGCATCAAGTGGTTGATTCTTCTAAACTACATAAATGGAGTCCCATTTGTTTTTGGTTGTTGTTTGAGGAGCATGTCTTACTCTCTTCATCTTACACTCTTACTTTTTTAATACAATATCCCTTTCTTATATATAAAAATGGTTAATTGGTTGTGTGTTGCTTATAAAGTAGTACGGAACAACTCGTTCTCTTTTTCATGTGTTGATGTAGTGTAATTGTAGTGTTTCATAAAAAAAATGTTTAAATAAACCTACTATAATCTTATATTTATTACCTAAAGCTCTCAGTCATCTTGCCCCAAAATGTATGATCTGATTTCTTGATGTTGTAATTAGGTGTTTGGTCATTTGTTGTTTACGTTCTGGGAGGGTATGAATGTCCCTAACTATTTCACGCTACAAAATGACAGGAAAGAGAATGGTGAAATAAGGTTGGAACATAGTTGAGAGGAGAATTAACTATGCACGATTTTCAATCAAACATCAATTAGCAATGATTTAGTTTTTACAGATCCCCTATATTCAAATGATGATAAAATTTTTGCCTGGTTTTTGTCACTTTCTCATTTTAAGTAATTGCTTTAGTTTTAACTTCGCAACCAATTCTTTTTATACCAGTAACTGCAGAATTGAGAAAAATGGATAATCCGTAGATGCAAAAATGTTACAATCTATCAACTTAAATAAACTTGAAAATAAAACTAATATCTAGAAGTTAGGAACTAACGTCCAAAATTAAAAAGCTAACATCCAACAACTAACAACTCAATTCAAAATTTAAAGATAATGTATGAGAATCCTTAGGATTCAGCTACATTATAACTTAGTTTCAGCAGTAAGTTGTGTTTTGAAGTAGTGCCAATGTATAAGAGCTGGGAGGAAAAAAAAAACCTACAAATTGGATTATATTGGTGTAGTATTATCTCTGATAATGGTACTCTCTAATGAACTTCCGATCTTTTGTTGGCTCCTTAGACCAAAAATATAAGTATTACATTGATGTATTAAAGTTCTCTTTTCAGTCAACTTAATTTGGCTAGATAGGACTCGCTGTTTTTTTTAATGAGTAGGATGTGCTTATTTAACAGTTTAGCTTGTAGACATTCTTATTTAACAATTTTAGCTTGTATGCATCATGAACTTTACTTAACAAAATTAGTCTGTCCTATACATGTACTGTCTGCTCCTTTTGTTCTGTTTTTTAATTTTCTTCTTTATGGCTGCAGATGATGTTGTATGGTGCAATTTTCGGATGTTTATCACCTATTCTTTCAATTTCAGCATTCTTGAGCTACAAATCTCCATTCATTTATCCAAAAGATGAGGTTTGAATTAAATGTATAAGATTTACTGCTTATTAACATTTTAGATTACATGAATTTTCCTAGTTTAAATAATAACTTTTTGATGATTGTTTAACTTCAGAGCCAGAATATTGAACGAGCCAAATTGATGTTGTTGACTGACAATCCAAATCGTTCCAGTGATTCCCATTTTAGTTACAATCAATCTGATCACCTTCTGATGATGATTGCTTACATCAAATGGGAGAAGATTTTACGTGAGGTAATACTTTGTGTTTCACTAATAATTTTTCCTCCACTTTGTCTACCATAGTCTTCTAGAGGTAGGACACTTGACTGACAGTAGATGGTTTTTCAGCTAATATTGATTCACTTATTAAAGTCTTAGCTAATTGATCTACCCCATAGGGTTACTTTGCCTTGTCTTATATGGTAGACATATTAACAGTTTATTCATTCTTCTAGAACCAGACGGAATAGAAGAGCCAATTTATCTGGTTGTAAGTTTGAAATGAAATGAATTAATATTGATTTAACTAAAAATATCTTTTACACAACTAATATGGGGAGAATTAAAAATTAATATTGAGATTAAATGTTTTGACAATTTTATAGGCTATCTAGCTTCATCTCAATGCTATTTTCTTTTAAGATAAAAAGTCAATTATTGATCTTCGAGACAACATTAATTTCAAAGATTTATTGTTTTTTTAGAAATTATCTTTTTAGTTTAGTTTTTTGTAAGTTGAGGGAAACTGCTATGAGTAAGTGGTTATCTTTGCCCTTTTTGAGACGTGTTTTTTTCCCTCTTTTCTCTAATATTTTAATTTTGTCAATATACATTGTTTCTTAAAGAAAAAATATGCAAAGAATTGTAAAGAGTAAAAATTCTAAAAAATGGTTGCCAAAGAAAGAGGGGAAGAAACTCTGTCAGTGGAAGAACAATGACGAGCAGCATTAGTTGAAAAAGAGGTTGAGGTCTGTTAGAAATATGTAAATATTAAGATTGATACTTTCATAATTAAAGATGATTTAATTATTAATCAGTTTCCTTAGAGATTAGTTTCTTTAATTTATGTTCGAGAAAATTGTGGATTTGTTTGAGCACTAACCTTTGCAAATTAGATTTGTTTATATATGGCAGAAAGTAAATTTTTTTTCTGATGTGCTTTCGGTGATGTCAAAAATCACGGTTAACAAACTTAATGGTTCTAATTATTTGGATTGGTGTAAGACAGCCGTATCTATTTGAGGAGTATTGCCAAAAATAATCATCTTACTAAAAATCCACCTTTAGATGATTCAAGACAAACATAGATAAGGGAGGATGTTCATCTTTTCTTACAAATTTGAATTTCCATCAGCAATGAAGTAATTTGTTTAATTAATCATTGTGAGTTTATTAAAGAATTGATGGAATATTTAGAGGTTTTGTATTCTGAAAAAAACAATATTTGTCGAATTTATGAAATGTGTAAAACTTTTTATTGAATGGAAAAACAAGACTGGTTTGTTATGACCTACTTTATGAATTTCAAGAAGACTTATGAATAACTAATTACTCTGCTACCTTTTAGTTCTAATGTGAAAGTTCAGCAAGCCGAACGAGAACAAATGGCTGTTATGAGGTTTCTAGTTGGTCTTCCAAATGAGTTTGAAACTGCCAAATCTTAGATACTATCTAGTTCTGAGTTCTCTTCTCTCTAAGAAGCCTTTACTAGAGTATTTTGAACACAAAGTATTTCATATATTTTGTCTAGCAGTGCTCTTGTCACTTGAAATAGTGGCTATGATGTTGGACGCATCGATAAAAAAAGGGGACCAAACAATCGTGATAGCACTCCCAATATTCAGGATAAAAGCAGAATATTATGTTATTATTGTCATGAAACCCGCCGTAGTTATTTGCTTTATAACTTTCAAAATTATGGAAGCACGTCACAAGTAGTATTAATTTCGATATGTAATATAATTTTGAAAAGCTATGTGATCTAGTGCCATACACCTGTGCTCATATGAATATTCTTTTTAATGTAATTACCTTAGAATATAGAGACACAATTATTGCACTGTTCTTTATGAGTTTTGTCCAGATGAGTTTTCAATATTCATCTGAATTCTCTTAATTTTTATAAATTTGGACTTCTTTAATCCTTTGGCTTCAATTTAGGAGAATACTGAGTTTTCTTTTTCTTGCAGAAGGGACCTAAGGCTGCATCAAAATTCTGCAGTTCATATTTCTTAAACAGTTCTGTGATGTACATGACAAGGTAGTATGTCCTCTCCCCATTTTAACATTACCTCTTTTACAAGAATATATAATACATCAATCGACATTTGCTAGCCTGAAATCCTTCCTTCGAAATTTGAAAGCAAGATTTACTGACCGTTGGAAGATCAAGATACTTCAAAGGTCATGATTTGATTCTACGTCCAGCTAAATTCACTGGCTTGCTATCCTACCATCTATGTTTATGTCCAGTTCCTACAATGTCATTCTTACAGATTGAAACCTCTAATCATTCCAAGAACATGTATTCTTTTCCTAATCAGAGTAAAAGTGTCCACTTTCATCAAATTACAAAAGTTATCCTCGTGCACAGAAGAAAAGAACGCTGTTAACGACTGGGAGCTTCTTTTTGTAGAAGGATGTCAATTCACCTAGCTCTTGTACTTGTGTCAACACCAAGCTTTAAAATTTTGGGAGGACAATTATAGTCCCTTTCTGTCCTTAAAAAATTCGGCCATGTATAAGTAAACAATTGTTACTATAAGAAGATTATTGCATGTCACATTCATAATCTGAAGAGTAAAAGAATATGTCCCATCCAAGGAGTAACTAGAGATGCAAGGAACTTTTCAACCAGAAAAAAAAAGACTTTCATTTATCCGCTGCATTGGCTCTATTTCTTAAAACATTCAAGTATGTTGTTAGGCAAAAAAGTAAATGTGATATAATTGCCTTTTGTTTTGTGTTGTTCAAGTACATAACCATGTGCCAAGTTGCCTTCTTCTGTTGAAGATTTTTCTTATAGGAGTCTTATTATTTATTTTGGTTCTAGTATTGAACTAAACTTTCTGAATGCCAGAGATATGAGGATACAATTTGGAACTTTATTAGCAGACATTGGGTTCATTGAACTTCCCAAAACTTATCAGGTATGTTAATCTGTTTGCCTCCAATGTAGTGGTTCATTTCAGATTCACTTAACTTTCCATAAATTTAGAAATATGGACATACGAAATTATACTGTTGTTGTCCATCAACTAGTTTTTTGGCTAGGAAATAGGAACGGCCATATAAAACACTATCCTTCTTGGTTTCTCAACTGTAAGGAGATTGCAATGACTTGGTCATATTTGTGCATACTGTTCCTTTTTCGGTGATTTTTTTTTTTTATCTGGACTTTTAACATTAGACTCTCTGTGTAAATAACAGGGTGTGTTATATTTCAGATTAATAAAACAAAGAAGGAGCTTCTGGACATTTGGTTATCTGATGCATCCCGGCCATTCAATTTGTTTTCTCAGCATTCTTCAATTATAAAGGTACTATAGTTGGTTTTATTAGATTAGGAAGAACACGGTTTAACTTTTTCCTTTACCCTTCCCCCTTCTATTTCGTGAAAGATTAATGTAAATTATATGCATAAGGTCATATCACAGACTGAAGGAAATCTATAAGGTGCTATAATCACTCTTTCCGTGTTTTATGGCCATTGCATCAACCTCACAACTACTTCAATGGATTCAATGCTATATGAAATAATTCTAAAAATGCTGAAGTTGTACTTCTCTTCATTAATTTCACAGATACCGAAGAAAAAATTAATTGTCCACTTCTTATGTATTACAAATTTAATGGCTAATGTATCAAAAAAATTTAAGAATTATAAGCATGATAAGATATCCTATTATCTAGAAATCTTATATAAATGAAAATTTAGATGATATCTGTCCGAATCAAGAATAAGTTGTTCTCTAGATTTTTTTTTTTATCTGTGGATTTATGATATGAAAAAACAAACGAAGTGGGGGAGGGGAAAAGATGCCTACTTATAGAAAATATAGAGAGGATAGGTTTGAAGATGAAAAGATGAGAGTGGAGAATTATTAAGGTTATCCAAAAGCCAAGATGTGCGACTCTTGGAATGGCTAAGTAATGAAGAGTTGTAACTATTGGGAATTGGGCCTGGGCTAGGTAAACTTATGGGTTGGACCGTTAGAAGATGATGAGGGTTTAGGTAATAGGCCCAAAAGGATGAGAGATAAGGTTGCGAGGTGAAAGGTTTAAACGAAGGGATGTGATGTGAAAGGGTGTGACATGAAGAGGTGTGACATGCAAGGAGAGAGAAATGACTGGTTTGGGGTTTTGGGGAACGATGGGCGAGATAGCACGACAAAGGAGATGTTCTGTATCTTCAGGCCGGATATGACTCACAGGAGTAAGGATAAATCTGATCAATACTTCAAGTACAGATGTAACTCACCAGAGTTGAAGGATTGATCTAGTTAACAAATATTTAGATATTACTTACTAAACACTTGAGGACCAATTAACTTTCATCCTTGATATGACTCACAAAGGTGAAGGATGACTCTACACTTGCTTGCTCGGATATGACTCACAGAGTAACCTTGTGGTTCTTCATGGAATCCACCAAGAAGGGAAGCATAAGCTCTCTACAAGGAGTTTTCTCAATAACAAACTTCAACTAGTTAAAATGAAAACCAAGAGAGCTATTTATAGACTCCAACTTGGACTTACCAACTTAACGGGCTTAACCCATACGATACTTGGACAAACATAACAATATCCTTAAAAATCAACCACTAATAAAAGACAACTTAGGGCCTTATAGATATGACCCACTAGACACTTGCATGAAACAAGATAAAAACAACATTAAAGGCTTTATACATATGGCCCAAATAAAAGACAATTTTACATAAATAAAAGAGCATAAATAATAATTTAAACGATCATCTCATTTTACGTCAATTTATCTCGGATAATTTTGGTCTTGATAGGTTTATAACTTGAATTTAGTGACATGAGCATTTGATAACATTAGTGGAATTTTTTAATTCATTATTTCGCACTTTAAGATTTATTTAAGTTCAATTTGGTATGACAGGATGTAGTTCTACTGAGCATACTGATGATATTTCCATTGTTAGGCATTTTTTTTTTCAATGGCTTCATTCTTTAATAATTTGCCAAATTATTTTTTGTTTCTCATTGCACAAGTATTGGAGAGTGAGAAACTATTTCCCCTAGTTAAAAAACATTGTGCTTTTATTCAATAATTGATGTTTTGTGGAGTACAATGTTTCTGTTTAAATTATTGGGAGACAAAAACCAATTGTTCTGCTTGTATAGCCCTTTTAAAATGAACTTATTTGCTTTTACCTTGATCCGGACTAATCTTGCAGGCAATATTATGTGCTGGACTATATCCTAACATAGCCGCCAGTGGGCGGGGTATTACAGAAGCATCACTTAGTGGCCTTAGGCACTCATTTGATCTCACAGCTAGAGAATTAGTGTGGTATGATGGAAGAAGACGAGTACATGTTCACCCTTCTTCTATCAACAGTCATGTAAAAGCATTTCAGTACCCCTTTCTTGTCTTTCTCGAAAAGGTTTGCAAGCTGTCACTCAAGTATTTGAATTTCCTGAAACTGTACCTCTTATTCTCCTCCATTTTTACAGGTTGAAACCAACAAAGTCTTTGTACGAGATACTACTGTTGTATCTCCATATTCTATCTTGTTGTTTGGTGGCTCTATTAACATTCAACATCAGGTAACATGGTTTATTTATCATGCTAAAATGTTTTTCCAATTTTTAAAGAGTATGTTATATTGACACTCTAATTTTACACTATGTTGTATCATTTATGTGTCATTTGTTTATTGATTTACGCCATCTATTACTTTTAAATATTTATATTATATCATAATAATTCTATCAATAAGTGAACGACAGAAAACGCTACATCATGGTATGAGATTAAAGTGTGAAATTAGAATGTAAATCCTGCACCAATCTTTTTTAAAAACTTGAAATATAAATTACATTTATTATTCGTCCTAACAATTCTCAAAACTGAAGTAGTCTCTTTTATTCACTTTTTAGCATGGAGATGCTATAGGAACATATGTACTTGGGTCCAACGTAGTCTTTGGAAATCACTAGATCCCATAAATACATTTGGTTCTAATTTCATCCTAATAAAAGTTTCTCTTTTTACAAAAGGTCAATTTATCCTTTCATGTCCAGTTGGCAATGAATCAACTTATTTCAATCGAAGTTTCATGTGTGTATTTAATAGCCTGTGTCATCATTCAAAACAAAATGAGTCTTCATGCAGTAGAAAGGGAAGCGTTTTATCAAAAATAGTGTTCCTTAATGATTTCAATCCTTAATATATCTTGTTAAAATGTTGTTCTGATAAACTTCCATTATACGTATCTTATTGTTGAAGTACTATATATCCAGTAAAGATATATTATTTGACTCAAAGCGATTGAATTTAAATAATGTATATTAAGATGGAATTGTCTTTAACTGCTTTTCTTTTTTACTGAATCTTTGGTTATGCAGACTGGAAGTGTTGTTATAGATGGGTGGTTAAAACTAAGAGCACCAGCTCAAACAGCTGTCCTATTTAAGGAACTGAGATTAACTCTTCATTCTATTCTAAAAATGCTCATAAGTAAACCAGAGGTATTTCATGAGTTATCTCGTTCTTTTTTGCACTTTTTTTTTTTAATTTTTTCAACTACGGTGATCGATAATAGTAGTAATTGAGGAAAAAGTATCTTTTTTTTTTGGTTGTTTGTTGACATTTTTTGTTCCGAAAATCAATCCAAAGTACGCATATAGCCTGCTAAATGATTTCCTGTAATGATAATATCTATCAGTGGAGATTTGTAATGAACAAATGTGCGCCAAAGATAACATTTCTAAATCCATGATAACTTTTGTGATTATTTCAAGAGTTGACTATTGTTCACGTGATAGTTCATTTGGTATTTTTTTAGCTGAAACCCAATTCTTATGAATTATGGCCTCCCATACCATTTGTTCCTCCATCATCAACGCCAAAAGCTCTTGCACAACATGTCTGCACTACACCAATTTTGAACCGATAATTCTGAAAAGTTTATGTTTCTTCTTTGATAGCTACTTTTTGATTTATAATTCATGAATTGAACAAAGTTTGATGATATAGTGTAAGAGCATATCAAAGATTGTAATGGTGTGACTATGGCTGCATTGCATTGCTACTACCTGTTGAGAATGAGATCACTAACTTTTCTGGTGTTGTCTTACAGGCTGCCATTGTTATGAACAATGAGATTGTAAGGTCTATTGTCCATTTGCTCTCGGAAGAAGACAAACCACCTGCATGATTGGGGGGCCATCAAAGGATTACAAAAAAGACAAAGTTGCCGTCGGGGGAATTGATTTGGTTTTTTGTCGTTATGGTTCAAATCATTATCATCGTTTTGACAACTCAACAAACTGAAATGAAGCATGGAAACCAACAAACGAATCAGTTGATGTTTGGTTTGATTTGGAACTGAGTATTGTGATATTTTCTTTTTCAATTAATTATTATGTAACGAAATATTTAAGAAATGTGAAAAATGGCAATTACAAATGATGCGAATATGTTATTGAGTGAAAAGACATCTCTCAAAGATGGTTGGGAATGTGTAGTAGATGCCAGAAGAATCATATTATATCTCTCAACTCTTTTGTGATAGTACAGGCTCGATCTAAAACAGAGGCAGCCAGAACAATAAAACGATAGGCAAGAAACCTTACAGAAAAAGAGAGCAGAGAAGAAGACAAATGGTGGAAGAGGTTGAAGCAAGGAAAGAAGCAAAAGAGCGAGGCCAGGTTCAACACCTTCTATGAAATTTTGACTATCTAGGCATGTGCATCGGAAGGATTTTTCACTTCTTACCTAGTCTTATGGATCGCTCATCTCTGTGGGTCCAAATATTAGATTCTTCCTCTTCCATCTGGAACCGAGCAGCTTGATCTTTACGAGATCGAGATTGCATTCTCCTTTCTCAGATTTGGGTTATATCTTCAAATTCATGCATCGTGTTTGGAGTCATGAAATTTTTACTGAAAAGACACACATGCATCTTTACTATTCTTAACTGGGTCACTTGAGATTTTTTTACTTAAATTCTATTTTGTTCGTTGATTCCAGACTTGTTTAGCTCAAAAGAGTCGGATGATTAGTTATTCTGTAGGTCTATTAGTATAGCAGTGATTTTGTAACTCAGCAGTTATGTATAAACTGAAACAAGAAACAGTCATATTCTTCAGTTTTTGGAACAGAGAGAGTATATTAACATTCATTTTGTTGGTAAATTCCCATTTCACCGTGGGAGCTTTTCGGTTGCAAGATTTGAAAAGTGGTTCTTCTTCTGTGGTGATATTTCCCAACAGATGGATTGGTAGCAATTGTGGGTAGGACCCTGTCTATTAAGATGATATTCTTGGTTGATTTCAGTAAACAGCAGAAGGTGGATTTGGAAAACTAGTCGGGGAGGATGAAAGAAAGGTATGGAAATTTAATTATTATCATTAGTCCAATAATGGATGAATATTGAATGATTCTAATAATGCATATGATGATGATGATTGATATGCTCTTGTTAATTTTCCTCTATTATCATAGTGGATTATGCTACATTCTGGAGATTATCTTCAATTATCCTCCGACTCGGCCAGCCACTGGTCAAATTATGAAAATCATTTCATACGGTTCTTCATTTGACATAATTGACACTCTCTTTCTGCAACAGCTGAAGCCTGAAGGTGCATGCCTTCTTTATAAATGGATCTCGCATAGCAGAGAAAGAGAGGAGAGGAAGAGTCCAAAAGGGGAGGCCGAAGAAATGGACAGAGTGGGAGAGTCTTCGTCTTCAGCTTCCACTCCTGGACTGCCTATGTTGTCTTTGAACCACGTCTCCTTCCTCTGCAAGTCTTTGGGCAAATCCATCAGATTTTATGAACAAATACTAGGTTTTGTTCTCATCCAACGCCCTGCTTCCTTGGACAGTTGGACTTCCAAGGAGCTTGGTAACTTCTACTTTTTCTTGGTGGTTCTGTGATGAAATTAAAAAATAAAATTGTGGGTATCTTTGTGTCATTGTAGGCTGTTCAACAATGGAATAGGGATTCATCTGCTGGAATCGGAGAGAGCCCCAGAGTGCGGAGGAGCGATAAACTCCAAAGACAACAACATTTCATTCCAGTGCTCCAATATGAAGCTGGTGATGCAGAAGCTGGACGACTATGGCATTGACTACGTCACTGCTGTGGTTGAAGATGGAGGAATTCAGGTGGATCAGCTCTTCTTCCACGACACAGATGGGTACATGGTCGAGATCTGCAACTGCCAAAACCTCCCTGTTCTTCCTCTCTCCTCCTGCTCTCTCAAGCCTCCCATTTCCAATTCCAATGCCCCTCTCTCTATCTCTCCTCCCGATTACTTTGGTACCCTACTACTGTTTCCTCTTTATCAAATGGGTTGCTTAAAAAAAATGACTTTCTTTTGCATAAATTTACTGATCCTATTCATACAAAACAAAATGCAGGGAAACAGAGCATGTGCTCCGGTGAAGCTGCAGCTCTGATGATGGAAATCTTGTTGGTTGACATGATGAACATTTCAATCTGAAGACATTCCTCCCTTCCTGCGGATTATATGGTGAAATCTCCTACTTCCCTTTTTTTCGTTAGTGAGTTTTCATGAGGTAAATGTACCTATGCCTCATTCCCATTAATGGATGCTTTTCTACCAGCATGTCTTTCTTGTAAGCTTCCCTAAGAACCACCGTTTTCGTCCTTATTTTATTCGAAACGTAAAATATTCCCGGGTGATGAACCAGTGCCCTTCTAAATCTTCTTGCTCCGAATCCCAAATACTCTCCCACACACAACACGTTCTCTCTTTCTGTTTTCTTTGAAATTAGAATCCAAAGCAACTCGTGAAGAACGGCAACAGTCCATTTCTCTGCCTGATCGCTGTTCGAAGCGAGATGCAGCGCATTTGTGTATGGTGAAATGTACGGCAGACTCTGCCACTCCTCCATCCAATTCTTCACTCTTTTCTTCAAATCAAACCCTTGGGGAAACTCATTGGAAATGGAATCCGCTTTCTCTTACGAACACTTTCTTCGCACTCCATGCATGCCCTCCTCTCCAACTCCGACTCCGAAAGCTCCTTCTTCCACGAAACAAGCTCCAGTGCCAGCAGTCTCCTCGCCTGTAGCCCCATCTTTCATAGAACAAACCTGAAAGTAGTCAGGATAATCAGCAAGAAGATTCAGAAAATAGTTATGGGGAAGACCCAAGTCCCATTTCAACCTCTCGATCAAATGTACAGGCAATCTCCCACACCCAGCAAGCATCAACAACTTGGCAAGACGCTGTACTGCGTCGTCGCGATGGGGTCGGGAGCTATGAACCTCCGATTCTTCTCGATGAAGAGTGAGAGCTTTTGGGGTCATTTTAACAAGGGGAGAGAGGCCCGGTTGAGGCTGGAAAACTGAGAAAAGAGAGGAATAATTGTGGCAGAATTTGGCGGCAGAGGTGGGTAGATTGAGTTGCGACTTGAGCAAAGAGGCAGAGGAAAGGGGAAGAGAGTTGGAAGGTGAAGAGAGAATGTGGTTCTTGAGGGACACGGCTTGCTTGAGGTCTTTTTCTCTTTGAACTGCGAAATCCAGGTAAGGATCTCGAACCCACTTGACCTTTGCGTCGATGAATGCGCGAGTTTGGATGAATCGCAGAGGGTGAAGCTTGGAGAAGGAAAAGACGGCCATGAATGAGGAAAGTGAAGGAGGCGGGAGGAGTGGTCGAACGAAACGGACTCTGATAGAGAATGGGCCGCTGGTTTCGACCGACCAGCCAGCATCATTCTTCCGTCAAACATCAAGAAAATAAAAAATCAAACTTTCAGAATCTTGCTGGTTTTTATTTTTTTATCTTTTTTTTCAAAACCCACGTGAATTTGTCCAATGCAAAGCTAAAAAAATTGGTCTTCATCTCAACTTATCCAGTTGTGTTGCCAAAAGCTTCACTCAACTTGAGACGTGTTTTGAGCACTTGAATCGAAGCAGACTAGTCAGTTTAATAAAAAATCATCAAATTTCAATTTCTAAACCACAACCATGTGTCATGTCATGAAAGCCAGAGACCAGTTGGACTCCAGCTTGGACTCAAGAGTTGGGCTAACAGAAAGGCTAGAAATACTGCTAGGAGAACCAAGCCCAGTTGAGGGAGAAGAGAATCCAAAGCCGTTAGAGAATGACAGAATAAAGTGAGGAAAGAAAAGGAGAGTGGTGTGGAAGTATTTGTCATTATTTACGTTTCTGTTATTTTCATTTCTACGTAGATTCTCTGTCAGGACGGAGCCTTTACCGTTTATGGTTTCCGATTAAGACATTTTGTTATCCTTTTTGTTTTTGAATATTCCGATAGTATAGAATAGGGTTACACGACAAACCACTTCACCTAATCATCCATCCTCCACAGTTGACTTTTCTTGGGGAGACCAAAAATCAGAACATCCATTCATTTCCCATTTTCCAACCCACCAGTCTCTCTCTCTCTCCCTCCATCGAATAAGCAAGTCTTGTTCATCTCATTACTGTTTTTCTTTATTGAAATCTATGTACGAAAAGATTACAATTACATGCAATCAAACAATGACAATGGGATCGGCTATAATGCAGAAGAACTGCAGAATCGCATGCAGTATTCGTGTACAATGAAATTAAGAAGTTAGAATCTATAGAAAATTTCTGATCCAAAGTCTAGGAAACAGGGTATCCAATTCCATGTCTGGTAGTAGGAAAAACAACAAACAACAAGCTGCAGAGTAGCCCAATTCCAACAGGAACAATATCTAGAACTTCCTGAACTTGCTGGCCTGGCATCGGGTAGAAGCACGTCACGAAATTCTTGTCTCTCAGAGCAACCGATCCGAAAACAAGAACAGTCAAGGTAGCGTGGATCCAATCAATCACTCTCAGCTTGAATTTGGTAAGATCTGGAAGAACAGAGGAGTCTTCTGGGTATTCGAAGAGCCAGAGCCCTTTGAAGGTGGCGAACCCGTAGAAGATTCTGCCATTGGAGGTCTTGACGCTGTCAGTCAAGCAAGCCAGGAAGCAGGAAAGGGCGAGCACGGAGAGAAGCACCATCGTCAAGATTTGGGTCGCAGCGTCGCATCGGCCGTTGTTGGTGAAAATGGGCATCAGCAGCTGAAACGCCAGCAGAGTTCCAGTCGGGAGAAGGTTGGCCAGGTTGGCAGTTCCGGTCATGGCACGCTGCTGGAAAGAAGAAGACGGCGCCTGGACGGTAATCGCGGGGGTCGGAGCCGGGACGACGGTGGTGGGAGCGGCAGACGTTGATGTTTGCTTGGAGGTAGTGGACCTTTGGACGAGATTGGTCGACATTTTCTGGAATCAAAAGAAACGATTTTGATGGAAGAGGGGGGGAAGAAGGATTGTGGGTAGAAGACGATTGGTTTAAACAATGGAGGCTTTTATGTGGAGGCGAGAGATATGATTGAAGAAAAAGGTTGAGAGAGAAATATATAGAGAGAGAAAACAAAGAAATGAAGAAGGTGGGTCTACATTGTTGTCCCGGAAGGAAGGTGCAAGACGTTTCCATGGAGTTTCTCGTCACGTGTTTGATTTGACATGTTCAATTCACAATTAAAAACCAAGAATCATTTCTGTCTCAATTCAAGAACTTGGTCAAAACCCAGAATTCAACTCAAATTTCATCTTCTTTTTGGGTTCCTTGAACAACACATTTCCATACTCTTGCCTAACCAACGACTTTGTTTCAAACAAAAAAAGTCAACCTCTATCTCAAAATAAATCCTTTAATAGGAATACTCAACAAACACGACAAACAGGCTCTTCCATTGGTGCAAACTTGTAGATCTAACTTCTGGTAAAATTGTTAGCATTTCCATTTGATGTCAATATCATTCTCTCGGCCCGAGATCATCATACTTGACCTGTCCCAGGTAGAGGCCGCACGCCGGGGCCATGGCACTGGCTGCACTCACGTCCTTGGCATCTAGAATTCTTTCCACTGAAAAAGTTTTGTCAAACAAGTAAAATTATTTCGTAGTTATACAGACGAATGCAGCGCGTTCAAGTCTAGAAAATGGATTCACATACCATCAGAGACCAGTAGATCTCCGGTGCCAACTGCTTTCAGAACCCCAACGAGTAGTCTTACCTGACAAATTATTTAACTTCAAAACTGGTCTTGTTGACCCCATAAATAACCATTGGAGCTTGACAGAACAAGAATTCAACCAAAATATCAATTCCTCAACACCTACTGCTACTAGCAACTTGTGGGTAAGATTAATAATATAAGGTGAAAAAAAATTTGGAGCTCTGAATTATAACAAAGCGAGAATGCAGAACAGAGATTGCAAGAGCAATCTCCTTTGTAATTTGTGAGGATACCAATGCCAGAGTGATAAACCAACCTGGTGATAAAGAAAAGACCGAGCGCGCGCCGTTACTACAAAACTTCTATGTTTTCTCCTTGCACCAAATCCAATCTCACAATTCTCCAAGCATTCACGTAGGTTTTCCTTTCCTAAACTGATTTGTTTTCTCTCCTCCATTGATGGGAAGTTTGGGGTTGAGGCTACCTCACAAACATGAAGTTCATCCAAAGTTCTGATTGGCGATTTGGCCTGCAGATAATGTATTGATCTCTATAGAAAACCAGTAGATCAATTTATACCAAAGCACTTTGAAACATCCAAGCTGAAGTTGTTCTAAAGTTCTTTAAAGGATATAAATTAACAAAATTACATTAAAACCTGAAGCCTGATTTACTTAATGAGATTAGCAGCAATTAAACTTGAAGTATGAATACTTGGATTTTGAAAAGACAGATCTATTCAATGTGACTGTATAAGTCATGGATACTTCACATATATATTCAAACATTTGGATTTTGAAAGATAGATATATTCAATGAAAGATCATTTGATTCATGGTTTTCAAGCCTAACTAAAACATAATCAGTTGAAAATGGAAAAGGATTATCACAACTTACCTGACAACCAGCTGCACGAAACGAACTAAAATCATGATGTCCAACAAGTACTTTGCATGCTTCCTGCTTATGAAAATTACTACAATTAATTTGCATAAAATTGGCTCAATGATAAAATGTAGAATAGGTTCCTAAGAACTTTCCATGCAGCATGTACTTTCACCTATTCTTTGGGATAAGTAACAAAAAGGTAAACAATAACTGCTAAAATATACATCGGATATGTAAATTAGTGATTTACCTGCATGGACTTAAGATCTAGTGGCTCTATAACATGCCATACTCGATCTTTTTCGAAGGTAGACAAAGGTTCTGGCCCCGAGAGTAACCGATAGAAGTAACTGAAAGTTTCCACAAATTAATGTGATTAATATTCTGCCATATTGAGCTTAAGAAACTATGTCATCATGTGACGAAAGAAAACGTTAAAGAAATTCTAATAATAAAAAATTTTTAATTGCCAAAAAAAAAAAAATTTGAAGGCTAAAACCACTAAAACCTCACTAGTATAGAACCCTTTTTTAGGAGCATCATACCATTGGATAACAATTCATCAAAACATGAATGTAGTTCCAGACCTAGTCCTCGCCTAAGCAACATTTTTTAGTCCTTGGCCAAGTATCGTAAAAAGGTAACAAAATTCATCCACTGCATCTACAGTTATTAAATGCATGAATTCAATTATACTCGACACAATTAGACTCACAAATACCTACGTGCGCTCTTGAGCTCTATATCTGGCATGAAAATCTGCAGGCACACATTGGACGTCGATAACTGACACATCACCTTCATTTTTCTGAAATTCAAATTGAAAGGGTATTACAAGCTTAGTATGGCACAACTGTTCATCAAGATATTTAAAAAAAAATTTATGGATGAGCACCACTGGCCTCTAAAGACTTAAGCAAAAAGAAAGAAAGATTCGAGTGTAAGTGGAAAACAGTGGGCCAGGCCAGTGCCGCGGCGCTGGCATTCAGCACTACAGCTGTGAAATCTGTATATACCATAGATTGTGGGTGCTGTAGCAATGGGTTTAAGCGCTGCAGCGCTGGGAGAAAATTTAAAAGCTGCATTGCAGCACAGGAAGCTGTACTTGGCATTGAGTTGCCAAATTTTATGTATTTTTTTATTGGCTTGTATTTGTATTAACAGTTGTTTTTATGGTAGTTCTGAGCTGATGGGGGGTCATATTAACGAGAGTGGTAGGAAAGTTGTCTATCATTTCAAAAAATGTTCTTGGTGTGGAATTTCTATAAAAGAGAAATTGTTGTCTTTATGTAATTAGTGTTTGGATACCTATCACATCATCTTCTGCGGTAGGTATTCCTTCAGTACCCATTTCTTTTACATGAAAGAAAGATTGGTTTAGTTGAAGCTCATACCAAGACATTTACATATAATGTAAGAAGATCTCAATAAACCAGAGAAAGAAAACCTGTAAAAAATGATTTACAGCTCTTCTGACCACTGCAGGTTCATGAGGAGGTAGCTGCACTTGAATAAACAAAAGAATACATCATCATTTACGTATTGAGATAATTTTTCAACAACTCAGTCATAAGAATACTTCCAGCTTAGATATTATTGCAATGATGGTAAATCAAGAACGAAGTTTGTGTATAATCACATGATTTTATATCAGTTGTGGATGTCTACATGTAACCTTTTTGTTTGTGTTTGTATACACCCACAATCAAATTTGTCAAGATATGTGAACTGATTATTCATTGTCTTTATTACCATTTTCATATTCATTTCTTACCACTTCTCCAGGCTTCCTTTTGCTTATGCGCTCAACATCTACATGAAAAACGTTTGACAATGCATGAACTCCAGCATCCTACAATAACAGGAAGGCAGAGACTTAAAATCAAAGCCATGAACAAAAATGGGGTTGTACGAGTATTTTATGGGGGATCTTGAATTTGCGTACAACGTCAAGATACCCAAATCCTATACGGGCACAACAAAAAACAATAATCATGTGTTCCGGAGTTTTCACAATAACATCGAATAAATATAATTGCTCTCAAATAAACAATTGGGCATTGTCCTCTGATATGTAAGTAAGGACATACACATCATGCTTTTGGCTAAAGTTAAACAGCAAGAAGTAGAAATGAACTTACAGTACGGCTTGAGCAAAAAACTGAAACAGGTTGGCCAATAAATTTCTGAAAAGCATCCTGGTACCCAATCAACAATCAAGCAAGAGAATACATCAGCATTTTGAATGATACAATCACTCCGGTGAGATAGAATCCAAAATTTGGATACTTGGTGGGGAAATTGTCTTGCATCAAATCCTATGGAAATTGTAATAGTAATCTACTTGCATAAATGCTAGGAAAAAAAAAGAGTTTCAGAAAGAACCTCGAGAACCCCAGAGACCGTACGAACAGTGGGCTGCTTCTGCGAACCGCAGAAACGAGTCCCGATATACTCAATGGCAACCAAGTAGCGTTGCAATCTGGGATTGTGGGGCATAACTCCTTCAAGGAGTTGGTTTTGGTCCTCTGCGTCTTCGCTGAGATCTGGTAGGGTAATTTTGGGAAACTTGGAAGGCCTTGAGTCGGAGGAGAGTTGTATCGCGTGTTTCGGCTTATCCGTCATTGATTGATTATAGTCGAGGCGCCGCCTCTCGCCACCACGGGATGGATGGACAAGTAATCAACGACGGGAAATTCTTCCTCCCAGATCCCGGGATTGGAATAGACGAAGACGACGGGGTTTAAGAAATGACCAACCGTTTGGACGCGAGTTTATACTGCTCCAGCCCTGGATACACATAAAACTGAGAGTAATTTTTTTACCAAGACAGTTACTAGATTTTCTCGAATTGTGTGTGTTGGATGGAGAGCGCTCTGCTTCAAATTGTCCGGCCGGAGATGGAGGAAATCTCCGGAAGAATAATCGGAAGAGGCCGAACAAAGAATGTGTTCTGCGAAGGTAGTTGGAGGATCAAAAGATGGTGATGGTGATGGGAATGTAAATGTCGGGATCTAGGAATACACGCCGTCACCTCCATTGTCATCGTGGCTGTGAACATCGTCCAGCTTGAATCCTTGATTCGATGAGTTTCTTCAAAAGCTTTCCTCGTTCTGGGACCCAGTTCTGCAAGTGCGCCATCGTTTCTCCATCCTTACTGCTGCTCTAATGCTTGAGAACGATTGTTCCGCATCTCTTCCACTTCCACCAACAAATCTCGCCTGCTTCCCGCTCGATCCGAATTTCAGAACTGAGATTCTTCTCATCTTCCCGGGGAACAGTTGTTTCAATCAATTTTAGGTTTTGGTCAACTTTTTGTAATTAAATTGAAAAAAAAAATATATTAAATTTAAAATTATATAAATTGAAGGAGTAAATGGACTGAAACCAAAAAGTTTCTGTCTTCTCCAGCTTTCCTTTTTCCTCCTTGCCGAATCTCAGGCGTTCTCTTCTCAAAATTTCTCCCGAAAATCTTCACACTCAATCTTCGGTTTTGAGCAATGGATGCAAACTCTGGCTACTACTCTTCGTAATCTCGTACTTCTCTTCCTCACAGTTCTGGTTTCAGCTCTTTTTACGCGCATTCAGTCCGTACGCGGACTTGTATTGGCTCCTGTGCTTGATCCGTGTATGGAATCTTTGCTTTTGTCTATTCCTCATCACTAGCTTCGTTTACTAGCTTCGGAGATTCGCTTCTTTATCCAGCTCTCCCCATATGTTATTTTTAGATTTAGATCCGGAAGCTTATGCTGTATGTTTATCGCTTAGCTCAGAAGTTACTTACTATGGCCAAGTGAATGCAGAGTTTTTGTTCACGAACGCTGCATTTGGAGTTTTTGGATTCGTCCTTTCTTCGAAACATGTGTTGCATTTATTTAACTCTGTCATGCCTATATCTGCATGTCTTTTGCAGAGTATAAGCCTTTGTGAATAACAGCGATGTGCTGAGGTATGGCGCTCAAGTCACCCGCTCGGAAGCCAGCTGAGATAGCCATTAATTCCATCGGCCTTGGATACGATATTGCAAAGGACATAAGACTGAAGTTCTGTAAACGGGATTTGCATAATTCTCGGTTGATTGACGTTGATGAAGATGAGAGTCACGAAATTGTTCTTCCTGGTGGAATTTCAGTTCCAAATGTGTCAAAATCTATCAAGTGTGACAAAGGGGAACGCACAAGGTTCAGGTCTGATGTTCTCTCATTTCAGCAGGTAATTCTCATGTTTTCCGGACTTGAATTTTTTCATGGTAATGTTGCATCCTTAACAGTATCATAAAATAAAAGTAATCATACCTCATGGGTGTTCAGTCTATTGGCTAGTGACGGACTGTTACTACACATATTTGATAACCTTTTCTGATTTCGTATTTCTATTCCCACAAAAATGTTCAGACATGCATTTGTGACAAATTAACGGATGGTTCGCAAGTCTTTCAATTTGGAAATAGTTACGAGCTACTGTGCTACATGAACTGCATTCTGCAACTTTTACTGTCAACACTAAGAAACTTCAATTTTAAGAGTTTACACTCTGTAGAACTACAGGTGTTCAATTGAGTCAGGTTTCCCACTAGTTGTTACAAAAATGTAAAGTTGCCCTGCAGCAATATAGGATACCCAATTTTGCTCGAGCATGGAGGAACGGTTATACATGAACATTATTATACTTCTCTTTATCAAATATGCATAGATGTGTTGTTGTGTCTGAGTGCACACATATGCACCCATACACTTCATGGGAATTGCTGTCCTATTATTTTACTTAATTTAGACCATGCTTGATGGAAATAATCATTGGATAGGTTTCGAACTTTGTGAAAAAGGCCTACTTCAAGTGTATTCTACCATTAAGGGATTGTGGGCTTTAAGGTTCTAAAGGGCAACAGTTATAAGTTTATGCTTTTGGAACTATGCTGCTATGTACTACCCATAAATATTTTTGAAGACGCCTTGCATCTTTCTAGAACCCTTATTTTGTGTAGCCTTTGGCATACCAATGATAAATTCTAATGTCATTTCAATTTGTTTGGTTTCGGGGATCTTTGACGTCTTTGTTCCTTAACTTTCCCTCAGATGTCAGAGCAGTTCAACCAGGAAATATCAATGACTGGTAAAATTCCTTCAGGCCTCTTCAACACAATGTTTGATTTTTCAGGATGTTGGCCAAAAGATGCAGCCAACACTAAGGCTCTTGCTTTTGATGGGGTATTTATCACACTCTACACAGTTGCTTTAGAAAAGTCTCAGCCAATGCTCCGTGATCATGTTAAGAAGGCTGTGCCGTCGTCTTGGGATCCTGCTGCCCTAGCTAAGGTAATATTCAGCCTTCATAACTGTGTTATTTCACTAGCAAGATGGTGTAACTGGTGTATGCCCTTTGCTTTCTTCCTGACACTGCTTTTTAACTGCGTATGAATTATTCTTGCTGAATGAAGATAAATTTTCTAGTATCCTATGAGAGGAGGGAAGGAATGTTTTGTTGATGTGCATAGTTTGTACCTAGAACTCTAGAGAAACAAATAATTTCTTTCCTCAGTAAATATCTGAAGTAAAATAAAATTTATTTTCTATTTTGGTTACATTTAGTAGTTGGTTTATATTATATTATTGCCTATGATTGATTATTCAAAGTTTGAATGATAGAATCTAGCAAACATATTGGTCCATTAGAGTCTCTGAGCAGATAAATTATGGTGCTGGTCTCAATAAGGGAGCTACATTTGGTGTTTGAGCCTCCCTCCCTGTACGGAGGTCAACTAGAAGGTAGAAGATGAAATGGGATTAGAATAAGTATGAGACGATATAAAGAAGAAGAGTTGTCAAAAAAATAAGGAAGTTTCCATTTAAATCCTGTTAAATAAATATGATTGTTACTATGCACGTATATAGCTTCTTGAAGTTAGTTTACAATCCTAGATTTGGCCTCTCAGCTGCCAAATAATCCATAGGTTCTTGAGAACCATGAAACTAAACCTGTTTGTTTTCTTCCTAGCTATATTTATAATAGTAGTACCTCATGAGGCCTTCATTAGTACTCCAAAGGCTACTTTGGAACCGCATAGCATGTTTGCTTGTTTTTCTCAAAGTTCAGAATTAGTTTAATTACTCGTTAATTGATCTTTACTTATTGAACTCAATTGAAATACATTTCACTGTTAAATTACTTCCAGTGTAAGGTAATCTCTTCCTGAATTTGGATAATTTTAATTTCAGGTTTATTGATACATTTGGTACCCATGTAATTGTCGGTCTAAAGATAGGAGGCAAAGATGTAGTATATATGAAGCAGCAGCATGCATCTAATATTCAACCTTCTGAAGTACAAAAAAGATTGAAAGAGACTGCAGACAAAAGGTTTTTAGATAGCAATGGAGACTATGGAATTACTTCTGAGCAATATAACAGCAACAACAGGGTTTGTTCACCTTAATTATGATCTATTTTTCTGTTTGTTGCAGTTTAATAACTGAATGCAGAGATTCCATCATTTCATTCTCAGCTGAAGAATTGCATTATCAATTTTCTCTATTGCTGAGTAAACTTTTTATGTTCTTAATGAAATTTGGTTTATTGTGATAAAATGGTAAAAATATTCAAAGCGCGCTTACTAAAAATAAAAAATTGGTCAAACTAGATAGTTCTATTAGATGGCTAATGAAGTAGCAAACGGCGTCTTTGTTCTGAATGAGGACATGTATTGGGCACCTGTTTGTCATTGATGCAAAATTTAAAACATCTGTGGCTTCAGCATGCATGTGTTTTTTTTTTTTTCAGAAAAGTTACAGGTTTTCTATTAAAGATAGTTAAATTGCTCTGAAAATAAATGATATACTAGTTTGGAGGACAAGGAAACTTGGAAAGAGAAGAAAATAAGAAGGGGTTACTCGCAAAAAACCTAGAACGGCAGTATTGCCTTCCTATTCAAAAAGGAAAAAAAAAAGAAAAGAAATTGTAAGATCTCTAAATGTTGATCTTTGAAACATTTTGGACAACACTATTGATGCTTTGACAAGAAAGTATAATGAATCCAACAAAGTGCACTCTCATGTGCATTTGCATTAACCATTTTCAGGCATGACCAAAGTTGCCGGTTCTGCTTGAGGTTGTGTGGATTAGTCTTATTCTTAAGCATTTTTCTTTTCTAAATTTAAACTAAATGATTGGACATGAACTGTGTGGTGTTTTTACCTCTCAATTTTCATCCAAATAGCAGCATGTTTTATGTTCGTTATATTAATTATTATTATTAAATAGTTTTTACATTGATTCTTTTTTGTTAGCATATTCTGTAATGACATCTGATTTCTTTACAAGCTTTCTTTTATGTATCTTGGTCATATTGGTTTTTTTCCCTAAAATTTGTATGATTGTATTTTTTTTACCTATTTGTCAAGTTTTTCTATTTCTTTTTCAGTTTGAAATAAGGGAGCAGCGGTTTCCCATCAGTTTCTTATTCTCACAAGGAGGTTTGTCTAATCATTTGATTTCTTGATGGGATTGAAGTTCTGTAAAATTAGACGATCAGTGAGTTTTCCGTATGAACATATTTCACTCAACTTGCTTTAATGCAGGATATTGTCACCATTTGCAAGAGAAGAGGTGGACTTGACAGTAGGAACCTGTCTCATTATGAGTGGTTGCAAACTGTTCAGCTTGAGCCTGATGCAATATCAATGTCATTTATTCCTCTCACCTCTCTCCTGAATGGTGTTCCTGGATGCGGATTCTTAAGCCACGCCATAAATCTTTATCTACGATGTGAGCAAGACTACACCCTTTTGGTTATACTTATCGCATGATTTTCTATTTTTGTACCACAAGTCAAATGCATTTTGTGTGATTTAATATGACATCCACTTTATTCAACGCAAAAAATATGGCCAAACTTAGAGGTTCGCTTGTAGCATTAACTCAATCACAATTTCTTGAAGGCATATTAGTGAACTTTTTTTTCGTATCAAAGGATCACGTTACTGCCACATTTCTATGGCCGTGTAGAAATTTTATTTCTCTATTGGTTGCTCTACTCAGGATAATATGTAGAAATTCACTTTTTAAAATGAAGGCATTCTCCGTATTCATAGGAACTCTACTAAATAGATAGGAATATCAAAATCCTAGGAACTATTTACACAGCAGCTCTCACTTCTCCATGAATTTGGGAATTTCTTATGTTGGTTTAGAAAGAGAAAAAACTACATTATTGGGAAATGAGTTGGTTCATAATTGGGACTATTTGTGGAGACTTGCACTTTTATTATGGAGAGCTGCACATTACTGCTTTGAACAGAACTTTTTGATATTTTCTATGACTTTGTAACTTGTTAGGATTATTGAATTATTACCTTTATATTTATATTACTGTGGAACTACTAGAACATTCTGTTTTATCAGTAGAGCATTCTCTTTTGTCGTCCCTTTCTCTTGACTTGACAATTGTTGAAAAAAATATGTATGGAGAAGAATAATTGTTCACTTTTTTTATTTTTTTTCCCGTCTAGATAAACCTCCTATTGAAGAGCTCCAGCAATTTTTAGAATTTCAGCTTCCAAGGCAATGGGCACCAATATTCAGTGATCTTCCTCTTGGTCCGCAAAGGAGACAACAGAGTTTGGCCTCTTTACAGTTTAGCATAATGGGGCCGAAGCTCTATGTCAACACCACCCCGGTAAACCTTCTTCTGTATCTACTTCTTTTCCTTTGTGCTAACATAATTATATCAAAATTCCACATGTTGATTTCTGCTCCATTATGGGTTTGATGAATGCATAAGCTTGGTGCAGTACAATGTACGTGCACAAATAAACCTGTTTTTCTCGAAGTTAGTATATTTTGATTTGTCTTATCGATGGCCTAATTAGGAATAGAAGAAAAGATGAGTTCTTTAATAAGAAACTTGAAAAAAGATGATTGTTGATTAGTTAGGTTTACCTTATCCTAATAATTTTAAGTTTATGGGATCGTGATATATTTGGCATGGCAGTATTCAAGTTGTAGATTGAAGGTTCAAATTTTTGTCATCATCATGTTTGCCATGCATAAAATTAATATTCATGTGAAATGACTATTAATTCGGCCCATAATAGAGCTATATAGAAAACAATTTCAACCAAACAACTGGAATAGTTTTAATTTAGTGTTAGTTTAGTGGGGATATACATATGGACTTGGTTATGAATTTTGTCCGTAAATGCTTTTGTCTCAGGTTGATGCTGGTAAGCGGCCAGTGACTGGTCTCAGGCTTTATCTCGAAGGTAAGAAAAGCAACTGCCTGGCAATCCATATGCAACATCTGTCATCTCTTCCAAAAACCTTTCAACTGGAAGAGGATCCAATGCAAAACTTCAAGCAAGAGTCATACGACCACAGATTCTACGAGAAAGTTCAGTCAAAGTACTTCTCCCATGTCTGCACAGCTCCTGTTCAATCCAACGAAGATCTTTCTGTAGTAACCGGGGCCCAATTGCAGGTCCTAAATCACGGGATAAGAAGTATTCTTTTTCTACGGCTCCGATTTTGTACAGTTTTGGGAGCTACACCCGTAAAGGCTCCAGAGTGGGATGGATCGCCAGGATTAGTGCCCAAGTCAGGACTGATATCAACTCTAATCAGCCATCACTTTTCGACCGTTCAGAAACGGCCGCCTCGACCAGCAGATGTGAACATAAACTCTGCTGTTTATCCAGGGGGGCCGCCAGTCGCTGTTCACGCTCCAAGGCTTCTTAAATATGTAGACGCATCGGAGATGACTAGAGGTCCTCAGGAATCTCCAGGGTACTGGGTGGTCTCTGGCGCAAGACTTGTGGTGGAGAAGGGGAAGATCTCTCTCAGAGTTAAGTTTTCTTTGGTCACTGAAATCAGACCCGAGGACGATGATGACGGGGAAGATGAAGAAAATTAACGTCAATTGCAAACACGGGTAGGAGATGAAGCTTTTGATGCATCGCATCGACGACCATTTGTTTTGTTGGTGAGGTATTGTTTGAGAATGCAGGTGAGTGATACCACTTGTATATACATATACTTATATATATACACACACATATATATAACATTTGAATCTTTTGTCATTTAGGTTTTATTTTTAGAATAATGATTCCATCAAAATACAGGTGGTAATAATAGGTGATGGATTTATAGCCATTCTTCCCTAACAGGGTGAAGCTTTTTTTGGTAAAAAGCTTGTTTCTGATGCCATCTATTCGAATCGATGATTTATGCTTTCCTAGATTACAAATTTTGCAATCTTTCTAATCCAACGTAGTTTGTTTGTCAAGTGGTTTTGTTTTTTTTTTTGGGATGTCCCCAACCGCTTGACGGTTGCTTTAGTTTTTATGTTTTTCCCATATTTAGAAATTTTATCCATTTTGAGATTCTGTCTGTCTTTCTTTCAGTTTCTTCTTCTTCCTCCTAATTTCATCCTCTTCGGTTATCTCCGAGATACATCGATCTCTCTTTCCATCGATGATGCGGGTGAGAATGGGGACCGAATCTATCCAAGATGATACACCCTCATCTTCTCCGCGGAATAGGGTGAAGTTTCTATGCAGCCATGGCGGGAAGATCCTCCCACGGCCCCCCGATGGCCACCTCAAGTACGTCGGTGGCGAGACTAGGGTCGTTGCTATTCCTCGCCACATCAATTTCTCAGGCATTTTTCCCCCTCCTTCCTTCTACCATATGAACAATTAACCAATCAACATTTGGACTTTGAGCCCCAAAAGGAGGTTCCCTGACAAAATTCATTGCTTTCATGCTTGGCCTATGATTGTAGTTTGATGTTTACCCTTTCTTTTTCAGACCTGATGCGGAGGCTCAATGCATTTATTGATGGGGATGTGGTTCTTAAATATCAATTGCTTCTCGAGGATCTCGACATCTTGGTGACCGTGAAATCCGATGAAGATCTTCGACACATGCTCGACGAATATGATCGCCACGAAAGCGAAGGCTCTCCGAGGCTTCGAGCTTTCCTGTTCCCTTCCAAGCCATCTTTTACTGATACCCAAAATCCTCCTCTAGAGCCTCCTGTGACTGACCATCCTTACATCGATGCCATCAACGGCATAGTCGGTCGTTCACCAGCCAACCCAAAGTTGATAGCCATCACCTGCAAATCGCCCAGTGTTCAGCATCTCCTCGGCATGTTCTTCCCCCAAATCATCTTCGCCTGAATTCGATTTCTTTCCCCACGAAGCACCCTCCCCATCGAGTGGCTTAGTAAATCGCAGACTTCCTTTCCATAAAGTGAGAAGCTCGCCCACTCTTTGCGGCCTCAATAACCTTCCTTCGCACTATGACAGCCTCGCCAACCACAATATTCAGAAGCCGCATTACCAGTATTACAATGGATATCATTCTCCCAAGCCCCCACAAGACACCATGGGAAGGGCTGGCCATGTGGGATATGGCCTAAACTACTACCATGTTCCAAGCAGCAGACACTATTGACTTGAATTCCAAGAAGCAATCAATGGATCATAGAGGTTCAGATTCTGGGTAAAGAGCACAGCCTCCTATCATTTTCCTTACAGGGATGATTGATCCTGTTATTAAAAATTGTTAAAAAATAAGCCTGCAAGGGAGTCAGGTCCATGTTTTTATTGAGATGTTACAATATTATCGAGAGATGTTTATCTGTATAAAACACAAAACAATGATTGCATATATGAAAATAGAGTATTAACCAATGTTTCTAGTTTCTTCATTTACATTAATAACATATGCAGTAGTAATGTGAAGTCAGAACCCCGGTTGGTTCAGGTAATGTCATCCCTGTTCCAAATATTAACTACAACTTGGGTTTCTCCGCACTAATTCATGTGACAAAACTCACGACTTCCCCCGGTCATGACTCCACTAATGAAACTTACAGGCAAAGGTATGTTTCTGCCTGCAAAAACTTAAACAAACATTCGAATTGAAATTTTCTAAAAGACACTGGAATCGAATCATAAGATTAACATCTCAAATGAACTCAAAATACAGGTTGCAGCTCAAAATTTAAATAATCTCAGTTCAAAAATGTTTCAAATCGTGCACCATACTTTCTCTATTTTAGTACCCATCCTACTCAAGTATATCGATACACAATAGTCCCTTGCAACGACCAGAAAGACAAAGGCAAAAATAATGTAATCTAAAAAGAAAAATTATATCAGAATATTATTTATTGAAAAACTACACCATTTGATTCCGAAGTTAGAGAAGATGCATAAAAATTACCATTATAAGAAACTCTTCCTCATAGGGCTTTGTCTGGGGAAAAGCAATCCGTTCACTCATTTTAAGTTATCCCCCTTTGAAGTAAGTTGTTTTTGAGGAAGAGCTCTCCAACCTATGTCGCTCCTGTAGAACCCTCCTGGCCAGCTAACTTCCTCTACAGCTTTATACACCCTGTCTCGTGCTTCTTCCAAATGTTTTCCTTTGGCAGTAACCCCAAGAACACGGCCACCGGCAGATACTAAGTTGCCATCCGAGTCGAGAGCAGTGCCTGCATGAAATATCTTAACAGATGGAGCAGCTTTCTCTGCTTCTTGAAGGTTTTTTATCACAGTTCCTTTCTCATAGGACCCTGGATAACCTTTACTTGCCATTACAACTACCATGGCAGATCCCTCAGACCAGTTCAAGGAAACCCCACTCAGGTTCCCTTTACACGCTGCAAGAAGCATTTGAGCAAGATCAGACTCTAATCGAACCATCAACACCTGTATCAAATAAGCCAGTACATACAATGAAAACTACATTTGATAAATCAGCTATTAAATGTGTGTATGCAAATAATGTTTCGCAATAGATGCCAAATACAAATTTTATACAGTACCTACATAGAGTGTCTAAACTAACCTGACATTCTGGATCTCCAAAACGCACATTGTACTCGATTAACTTAGGCAAGCCTGACTTTTTCTCAATCATAAGACCAGCAAACAGAACTCCAACAAATCGACACCCTTCTTCTGACATTCCTTTCACCGTAGGAAAAATTATAGAATCCATGATCAGAGATTGAAGTTCTTTTGTCATTATATGAGCTGGAGAGTAAGCCCCCATCCCACCCGTGTTAGGTCCTGTGTCACCATCTCCCACTCTTTTATGATCCTGAGCAGATTCTAGAGGTATTGCATTCTCTCCATCCACTAGGGCAAAAAAAGAGGCTTCTTCTCCTTCCAAATATTCCTCAATAATAACTTGGCTACCAGCAGAACCAAAAACACCTTTCACGAGCATTGAATCTACAGCGTCATACGCATCCTCCAATGTCATTGCAACAATAACTCCTTTTCCAGCAGCCAGGCCATCTGCCTTCACAACAATTGGCGTCCCTTGCTCTTTAATATATTGCTTTGCAGCAAAAGGGTCATCAAATGCTTTGTACTGCATCATTTACTCAATCGTTAGCTAGGATATCAAGAAACTGATGATATTCACAATAGATATAAGCATATGCGTACTACTCAATAATAACCACAATCAAGCAGGCTTTTAGATCACGAGTCTCCACTCCAATTATAGTTTCCTTCCTTGAAGAAGTAACAGACATGGTTAAAAAGGAAATTTGGCAATGAGCATATTATATTGAGACTAACCTTGGCAGTTGGAATTCCATATTTATCGCACAATCTCTTCATGAAATGCTTAGAACCTTCCAAAGCAGCAGCCTCAGCTGAGGGACCAAAAGTAGGGATTCCAGCCGTCACAAGATCATTTGCAAGGCCCAAAACAAGAGGAGCCTCGGGTCCCACAACAACAAGCCCCACACCCCGTGTACGGCAAAAGGAAATCACAGCTGAACTGTCACAAATGTTGAGATCTGGGATACACATGGCGTTGCCCGAGCTTGAAATCCCAGCGTTACCCGGTGCACAATACACGACATTGCAGGAAGGAGACTGTTGCAAGGCATAGCATAGTGCATGTTCTCTTCCCCCTCCGCCAATTACCAAGGCAATAATTTGCGCTGCTAATAACAACAATAATCAGAAAAGAAGATTTTTTTTTTTAATCTAAACTATCCGTTTACTAATTAAAAACTTGTGCAATGATTTATCAGTCTCACATAAAGCCAAATTCAAGTATATGTTTGTATAAAAAAAATACTAGTGAAAATTAATTAAACAAACACCAGCAGATGAAAAAGGAGGGAAAAAACGAATAAACCAATAAGTATAGTCCAAAAAATCCATGTTGAGTGAGTTTCTTTTACCTTGAGCAGAGGTCGTGCTGGCATCAACAGAAAGTGAGTGTTGCAAATTGTCACCCAGACACTTGAAAACGGGCACAGATGGTGAAAAAATTTTGCAGCGGCAAAAATAGCTGGTGGAAGCAGCAAAGTTGAGGGGCGCGACAAATCTTGAAAAGGTGGAGTTCCATCCAAGTGAGGGAGAAGTGGATAAGGATGGTTTGGAGAATAGAAAATGATTAGTTTGGCTATTTTGTAGGGAAAACTTCCGGTATGGTACTAGGTTGAAGACGGTGCAGGTCATTCCCAGTATGATTAATTTGACGAAGCTGAGTAAGATATATGAATGGAGGGTCCGAAATCGAAACAACTAAGAGAGCAAGGATTCCGATATACTGAACAAACGACGTCGATGACCTAACAAACTGACGATTAGAGGAAACAAACAAAAGAAAATCAAAGGGAAAGCAAAGGAGGATATCGCAAACGAAGAAGAAAACGAAAAGTTGAGGAGAGAGAGAGGGGAAGCCGGAGAAGCAGAACACATCAGACTCCAAGGTCAATTTTGCTGCAGGATTTTGACTCCAGAAACAAATGCAATTTCAAAATAGAAACTAACAGGACATTGCAAACAATCAAACCTCTCAAGGAAAACCCATCATCTTTAACCTGTAATCGAAGAAACAAGAAGTGGGTGAGCGACGGCGAGGGCGAGAGACTGAGGGTGAGCAGTGAGAACTGAGCGACGGCGAGGGCGAGACGCGAGAGCGACGGCGAGGGCGAGACGCGAGAGCGACGGCGAGGGCGATTCTGCGAGGGCGAGCGCAGCGACTGCAAAGTGCGACTTCAACTCGATTAGCCGTAGGGTTATTCTTACAGTCTTACTGCCCTGCCATTGGTCCGCTCCTGGTTTCCCGGGTTTTAGTCATCAAAACTGAGAACCGAACCAGGTATTTCGGTTCTACAAAGGGCAGAACCGAATACTCTTAATTTTTGCTCAAAACCGACCAGAACCAGACCAACTATGTCGGTTCTGGTCCGGTTCGTCAGTCCGAGTATGTTCTGCTCGGAGTCTACAAAAAAGGCGAACTATGTCTACTTTCGTAATTTTACTATTACCAATGAGTAGTAAATCAGAGCACTTCTTTGGTGAACCAAATCGAACCAAACCGTAAACACCATTCATCTAACTATGAACCGAATATCAAGTGATGTATTATTTTAGTGATTTTAGGGTTAGGGTTAGTGTTAGGGTTAGGGTTAGAATTAAGTTGAAGTAAATGCATTGATTTCTCACAAATGCAATGCCTAAACAAACAAAACCATTAAAGAAGAGGGCTTAGGTTTAGGGTTTATAATTATAACAAACTCAAGATTTTGGTTCACCCTTGAAATACATTGGGATCACACTCACAATATCACTCACTAATCACACACTCTTTCCCATCCCTAATGCCCGGTCGGAGTTGGTGCGTCACGCGTGCAAAGCCATGAACAAGTTCTGCTTCCGAGCATGCTCCGGGATAACTCGATTCACCACATCTGCCTCTAACCCTGTCAACTCTGCATATCACCATACATTGAATCAAGTCAAGTCTTTGAGATTCTTGTACCAAAATACAAAACATGCCCAATTCATTCACACTTTTACCCTGAGCTTTGAAATTAAACAGAGGAGGAAGCGGCCGGCCGTTCGGAAGCCGGGTGCTCGGGTCCCTCAACTCATCGAAGAAAGGATGGATACAAGCTTCCAACTGCACCGCCCACCAAATACAGAAACTGAGTTTCTACCCTTAACCCATCATCTCTTAACATCCTAAACTTGTACAGATTACACTCACCGCAGTGCACCGCAAATTCGGTGAATACTGGAAAAATCGGCAGACGAGGTCGACCGCTTCTGGGGGTAAACGTTTTTGAAAAACCTATTTCGGAAAAACCCGGATCATATTTCTATAAAACAGAAAACTGAAACCAGGATTAAAGGAGTAGAAGGATATAATAGTGTACCTTATGCCATGGATGAGGCTTTATCTGTGGGAACTTGAATTCAGTATAGTTTGGATTCATACATTTGATCTCCTCTCTGGTTGGCGTCCCCAAAACCTGTTCATAAAGTTTTGATTTAGTATTTGGTCCGCATCAATCAGTACACATGAACATTTGTCACCTTAATGATCTCAACCAGCTGGTCAACCCCACTTTCACCAGGAAACAAAGGCTGAAAAAGATCGATCAAACCCATTAAATAAGCAATCAGAGCAATTTTAAACATCTATTTTTTTTGGGTTTTGCCTACAGCAACACCTGTCCGAGAAGTAGTTCGGCCATCACACATCCTGTAGACCATATATCTATGGCAGTTGTGTACTCGGTGGCACCGAATATGAGTTCTGGAGCACGGTAATATCTCGAGCAGATGTACGAAACATTAAGCTCTCCTTTGACCTGATCGATGAAACAGACTAAAAACCCACAACCCAATCGACGATAGACGGTATGCAAGGAAACTTACGAGCACTTTTGCACTCCCGAAATCACAAAGTTTGAGCTGATGTGTGTGTGGATTCACCTGGATTCAAATTGCTTAGTCTCAGTTTCCCTCAAATAATCATGATAATTATCAAGTAACATAGTTTATACCATTCAGCAAATGAATAACAACTTCAACATCGTACTTGCCCATCAAGAACATTTACACAAAGCCTACCCATTTTTTATTTTTGCTTTCCAACCCTCCACAATGTCTACTCAAATTTTAAAAGGCACCCGATTCGATTTCAGATAGATACAGCCAACAAGCCAAGAATCCAATCAAATAATCTTCTACGATTAATAGAAGATTATCCAATCACTCGAATCAAAAGCACATAAAATAAGAAGAATCTCACAAGCAGGTTCTGTGGCTTGATATCACGATGGCAAATACCGATACAATTATGTATATATGCAAGCGCCCTGCATATCTGCACCATAAATTCAAAGAAACATTTTTAAAAAAAAAACTGCAAATTCAAGCTCTGTATATGCAGTGTTGACCAACATAGAGTGCATCTACATTGGTCCGAGAGACAAAGGTAGGAGAAAGCTGTGGATTCCAGAGAAGTCATAACATACTTGATAGGTATAAAGTTTAACATATATGAGGGGCATTCTCTGATTGATCCTACTATAGTTCCTTGCAATTCGGTTAACAGTTGCAGGAACAAATTCAAGAACAAGATTCAGGTACAACTCTTCTTTGTCGGTCGTTGAAAAGAAACAATGTTTAAGTGCCACAACGTTGGGATGGTCCACCATTTGCATAATTTGCAATTCCCGATTCTTGTATCTCTTGTCTTGGAGAACTTTCTTGATAGCAACAATTTCTCCCGTTTCTCTACATTTTGCCTGCAAAATCAACGACAAGAACTCTTATTTCGCGTGTATGGTAGACGTATATATTCATGAGAAAATGTACTCACTTGGAAAACAACACCAAAGGAGCCCGTTCCAACCACATGTTCTGCAATGTAGCTGATTGTCTGTAAAGACAGTAGCAAAACATGCTCTACATATCAAAAACACCAATCATTATAACATAATGAAACACTTTGGTTTCTTCCATACCCGTTTCGGTTGACCATTTCGACCACCAATGGTAGTCCTTATCACATGGCCTGCTTCAGCACCCACACCATCTACGATGTCTGGCTCACTATCCTGAAAAAGCATGTAAACATTCTTATGATCGGAGTTAAAAGAGATAGTCGGAAATCAATTTTCACTGTTGTGTAAGCCTCCCAAAATGCCAGCTAAAGCACGGCCGACATCGGGCCCTACTGGCCTTGGGGTGTACCAAGGGAACTGCTGGGCCCACCCTAAGTGGGGTGCTTTGAGGTCGGGCCTGCCGGTCTTGGACCGTGGGCCAACTTTTGGGCTAGCCTACGTACGGGGAGTTTGCAGGCCCAATTTTTTTCTTTTAGCACCGCAACACTTGAGGAAAAATCGGTGACCAACAATAAAAATGCCGGTATGTGGGCCGGCCGTAGGCCAGCTCGCCTGTTGAAAACCAGGTTCGAGCTCCGACTACGGCTAGGGATGGATCGAGCCTGGGCCATTTGCCAAGTTTCACTAATGTGGCCTCATAGCAATTAAAATTCTTCAGAACAGGTTTGCATTCTTGCTCCTAACCAGATGCCAAACCAAGAATTCAAAAGGAAATGGAACATACTCTGTCCTCCTCACTATCCACCTTGTCGCTCAGTCTCATGTCAAGCATCTCTCTACTAATCCAATCAACTGAACTAGATGAACCCTTGAAGCCATTAACAGACCTGGAACTTCCCACTCCTCTATTTCCGAGGCTTGCAGATGCCATCAGGTACCCGATACGTAGGATAGATGCTAATATTGCCTAGCCTTACTTCACTCTCTGCTTCTGCAATCCTGCCTAATAATTATGGTTGCAAACAAGTGAGAAACATAAAATAGTAAAAAGAACATGCAATGTTATGCAGGAGACCCTTTACAAAAAAGAGTACACATAGACAAATTTGAACAATCTAATACACTAATGAAGATCCACCATAGTGATACAACTCGTGGAAGAGAAAACATTATAAAAAATGCAGATAAAGGTAAGATTATCATACATAGCCAGGGAAGAAATCCTTACGGGTATTACATATTTTAGCGAAAAAGAACACTCTGTAATGCTAATACCGACGAGCTTCAGATGAGAACTATTTATAATTCCCTAAAAATTAATCATTTCTGAACATTTAGAGCAATCGACTTCTTTTGACACACGCAAGTCCCTCACGACAGCTTCGATCGCTTACAGTCTCACAAGTCAAGAAAGCCATACTATCACTTCACCCACCTTACAAAAAACTCTACCTTCCTAGCGGCAAAATCAGCTCCGTAGTGTTATCTTTACAGATGAAAAACAATCCCACAATTCCGCCAAACTTTGCATGACGGGATAGGGAACAACCTCCCACGGTCTCCAAGTTACTCACTTTCCCCACCATTCCGACCCGGAATAGGTCATTGAACGTTTCCTATAACCAGAAGACACTACCCTCCCTAGGACAATTCCTTCCTGATTCTTTATGTTCATGTCCATCCATTTTTCTACTTCTTTCAGTTGGTTTCCCACTTCAACTAATGGTGGAATCCAACAGAGAGAACTCTATGTCGGTTGTTTCAAGCCCCCCAAAAGCATCTCTCTCCGACCAACCGGCTATCCCTCCTTCCGATCCTCAAAATATTGCCACCCAATGGAAGCCCAGGCGCGAGATGATTTGCAGAAAACCCAAAAAGAAAGAAGTTATTAGCTTTTAGTTCTGATTCTGAAAGGGAAAACGATGAAAGCCTTCAATTTCTACAACCAAAATTACACTGATCACAAGGAGAATGAAAGTGGAAGGTAATTAGATCAAAGAACAGGATCGGATCTAAAACTCCATCAGTTCTCTCGACCCCAACTATTCCCAACAGGTCATAACTGTGAATCTTCCGGAAAGAACCATAAAAAGAAAGAACTAATCAAGACGATCCTCCGTATAACCCCAATCAGAAATATAAAGTACTAAATAAAAATAATAATCGAAGAGAAGGAAGATTACTTTTTTCATAAAAAAAAAAAAAAAAAAACACTTACCTGGGACGTAATAGAAGCGTTGTCGGAGGAGAAGAAGTGCATTTCTCTTCCCTGAAATCGACAAAGTGATTTTCGTATTCAAAATTTCAAGTCGATCGAACCCAGTAACTCATTCAACTTCGTTCGAAATTGTTAGAATTACGACGAACTCGATCTCTTTCTTCACTTTTTAGTTCGCAGACAAAGTGTCTCTGTGTCTCTGTCAACTGGGTTTGTTGAACTAGTAATTTCAAAAGATGGATGATTAAGAAGATAAGATGAACATTAAAATTATATAAAGATCCAAAATTGAAATTGGTAAAGGTGGAAGTGGGAGGTGGGTTGGAGGGACAGGATTAGGTGTAGAGAATGATGAGGCCTAGAATCCATGACTGTTACCAAGATATCATCTTTTTTGCGTGTCGGCCCCCTCCCTCAATACCCACCTTTCATTTTTTCAGCCCAACAAATCTGAATCCCAATCCCCCCACCTTTTCTCTCTCCTTTTCTTCTCTTTCTTTTTTACAGTTTCTTCCTCGCATCATCATCATCTTCAGGAAAACCAGAAGACAGTGAGGATGGCCCACTGAGATTTGGGATGGTTTACTTTAGAAGGCATGGCATGCTTTCATGTGATGAAAGGTCAATTTAGGAAGAGTTCTGAGGAGGGTATCTTTTATTAAGGGCATTAAGTCATAGGTGGTCCTCCCCTGTAATTGTCTTCACTTTTCCTGCAGAAACTCACTTTCAACTTTTTCCACCATTATTAACTTGTTGGCTGTATCACGTTTTCAAATACTGAACTTTCAAATCAGATGAAGCTTCACAAATGGAGGAAACCAGTCCGATAGATGAAGAAGATGTCTACTGAAGAACATCATAACATCAGAGAGGATCAAGATAAATTTCTTGCTGATAGTATAAAATTATCAACACTGAATTCTGTAATTATTGACTTTTATCCACCCAAAAAGACAAAACAAATGAATCTAGATTCCTATGGCGTCAAGCAGTTGAGAATGTTGGGAAACAGAAACCAGTGAGTTGGCAACAATGGCACCACTAGCAGCAACTGCAGGAACTCCAATGCCAGGAAAAGTAGAATCTCCACAGCAATAAAGCTGAGGTATCGAAGTTGAATGACCAGGAAAAGAGCTCTTACCTGCTTCAACCGCCGGTCCATACGTTCCACGATTCCTCCGAAGAAACCTTCTATGCGTCAATGGAGTTCCAACCAGCTTCACCTCACACTTCTCCCTCGTAAAACCCGGCCCCACCGCTCGTTCTACCGCTCTCCACATTACCTGCCTCGGGATCAAGTCATTCAAAATAGGAAGATGACTATTTTGATCATCATAGTTACATAAATTTATGTACCTCGGATCGTTCGGCTTTGAGATTTTTGTATTCGGGACTTGTTCGATCAAGTCCTTCCCAAAGTCCATATGGTTCAGTTCCTGGTGTGTAAGCGTGCAAAACGTGCTTCCCGGGAGGTGCGAGGTCTGGACTAAGCACACTTGGGACTGATATTAACACTACATTCTGATCTGCATCGACGCCTCTTTCCCAATCATTTATAACAATGTGATGGATTCCCATGTCTTTCCGAGCAACCTTGTCAACATATAACAATGCCATCAGCATTCTCAGGCCAAACACAAAAAAAAAAAAACATATGAAAACTTGATGATGAGACAGATTACTACAACTGCTTACTTCTGCATCAAACCCCAAATGGAGATGCATGAATGATTCACACTGTGGTGTCATCTTAACCTGCTCTGCATAATCTTTGGGAACAGCTTCTTTGGGTAACAAAGCTATGGTGTCCCACATGCTTGCATTGCTCACAACAGCCTTCTTTGCTCGTATAAACTGCCGCAAATAAAAAACCGAGTTATGACGATACTATTTCATGCAAAAAACAGCAGGATTTTGGTGCATATGTAAGTGAAACTGTGAGAATTGCCATAGATTGCTACAGCAATTTGGCAGAATTTTCGTATTTTCAAATAAAAACCGTCGTTTTCACCACAAAATCCACTTACTTGACCACTTCGAAGCCTGACTCCAACGGCACGGCTATTCTCTACGACTACTTTATCGACATGACTTCGTAGAGAGAGACGCCCTCCAAACTTATCCAACCCACGAACGAGAGCATCAATAAGAGCACCAGTTCCATGAAGAGGGTACTCAAGACAACAACCTGGCTTGTACCATTCTGCAAACATGTAAACCTGAAGACAGTAGTTTGTTGAAGCCTGATTAATCAGCTGAGACTGGAAGAATTTGAGAAAGCAATGAAGGGGGAACATAACTTGAAATAAAACTCCAAAAAAAATGATTTCATGAGATAGCTTTATGAGAATGTTACCATCTCTGCAGAGAGTACAGGCATTGGATTTGACCCCAGCAAGCAAGAAAGCTAGAAGGTCAATCCAATTACGTATAAACTGGTCTTTCAGTTCTAATGAGTCCACGATTTCAGAGAAAGGTCTAAGAAGTTTGGTAGCACCAAGAGCACCTCGAGGCCCCATTTGGAAGAATGATTTCAATAGAGCGGGAGCATATCTAGCTGCAGCAGTAGAAATAACTCCCAAATCCCCTCGGATCGACAGAGGAGGCAGAGCCATTGCTGCAGCCGACATTGGAAGTACTGCATCCTGTTTACAGAAATTGCATTTTGTGATCGATGCTCGCTGGCATATCGCTATTTCGCGCATTTTCGTTCTTCTTGTTACTTTATGTCTTCAGATTGTGTGGAAATCTAACATCAGGCATGTTTGACACATTACTCACGGGGTTCACGAGAGCTCACCAGAAGTTTTCTCCACTCCTGAACAGCATTTGGACCTCCGTACTTCTCGAGATCCTGAAGATAACAGGTCTTACACATCAATCCTCAGAGAGATAATGGGAAAGGATTGTTCTCCCGATCAAACAAAAAATTAACATATTCAGAAATTTAAGCATCAAAATTCACGAGTAGCAGCTCCATCCTATAATTCTCTTCTTGTCTCCTAGCTACTCGTTTTGGAAGGAATGACACCAGTGAAAAGCAAGAACATTCAATGGGCTTTTCAAATGCTATATGGCCATGGCGATCATTATTTTACTCATACAGAGCTCTTTTTGATCCCTTCTTCATTTTTATTTTCTCTGCTATATATTTTCCCCCTCCAGAAAGTTATTTACAGACATTTATGTGATCAAATAGTAAAATCTAGTAATGGAGTTAAGATGTAAAAAGGTGACGTACTTAAAGACTGGTATCCACCTTGAAAAACTCAGTTGGGCCAATGCGTGACAAGAATTCACCTTCAGGCATATACACCATCCATGAATCATACTTGGCGCATGGAAGGGACTCTCCAAGCGCATCTAGAACCTGCAGATTGGAGACAAAGGCTAGGATAAGTTTGATAGTTTAAATCACAACTTCTCTAATCGCACTTCAAGAAATTATCGTATTTTAGAACAATTAGAAAACACCCACGACTGGAACGTAATAGATAAGGGAGAAAGAGCAAGATTTAACACAGATGAGGATTTACTTGTGCGATGGGATTTGCCATGGGACCTCGAGACTGGAGGCCGGAGAACAAAGAAGGGCCGGAGTCAAAGGTGTAGCCTCTGATATCAAAAGAGTGAGCAGCACCGCCGGGCCGATCATGACTTTCCAACACAAGAACATCCTGTCCATATCGAGCTAAGAGCCCTCCACAACACAATCCTCCGATTCCACTCCCGATTATGACAACATCGACTTCTGCCTTCCCTGCGTACAAATACCCATCAAAGGATTATCACAAAATCCTAAATGTACAAGGGTGGCTAGTTGGAATTTTCTCACAACGATGATTCAAAGTCTAAACTACTTGCCAGAAAGTTTCCAATCAGGCACCGACGAGGAAAAATAAATAACCAGATTGATTTTCATTTCATACCAAGTTTAAACTGATTCGGGAGAAAGAGAGAGACCTGAGAAGGCTTCGTTTTCTTTGACAGAGACGGACCCTTCTGAAGAGGGTCGCTGAGCGATTGAATTTCGCGCCAAAAAAGGATGTCTGTGGGTAGAGAAGGTGAATCTGGGAGGGAGAAGGTGATGAACTCCAAGAACGGTGGAGAAAGAGCTCCCTCCCATCAGCGAACCCGTAAAAAAAACACAGAAATTGAAGATCTTGAAACCAATGTATTGGACTGGTCGAGGAGTGGCAGTGGTGAGCTCTTCGTCTCTGTAGAGAAGGAGCTTCCACGTCCTACTCTTCTCTTCTACCATTCGTTGCCGTTGACCGTTGGGCTGTCTTGAATCTTGATGATGGGCTTCAATTCTACAACTTCACAAGTTTACTGATTATTGTTAATTATTTTTAAAAAATATAACTTGAAATATCGAATTTAGCTTGAGTTCTATAGTCGATGAGCATAACGGGTGTGACAGAGAAAGAAGAAGATGATTAGAGGAAGAAAAGGAGAGAGAGAAAATGGGTAAAAGCTAAAAATGATTGTGGGGCTTGAAGGTGATGAATGATGGAGATTGGACAAGAAGGAGCTCAGAAGCTCAAATCAATGGCCTCCTCCATTACCAACAAAGCCACTCGAGTTTCAAAGTACAAATTTTCACGTCGAATGGGTAATGGGTATTTACTGTTTTGGATTAAAAACATCAACTTTCTGTTGTGTGGATTTGATTGGGTTTATATAAATACAGCCAACCTGAAGAATCCCAATGTCTGACTCCTCTTTTAGTAGGGCTACTCTCTCTCCCTCTCTCTCCGTCTCCCACTCTCCTCACCTCCACAGTCCACTGCAACTAATACAAACCTGAATCTCACTCCCCACCTTCACTCGTCGCCACTTCCATCCAGCAAGTCTTCGTCTTTCTCTTTCTGTATTTCCTCTGTTCTTCTCTTTTGATTTTCTGGGTTTTGCAAGAAGACATTTTTATCGCCGTTTCTTGATTTCTCGTCTCAGGAACAGTTGCTTCTGTTTGATGGGAGAGAGAATTCCTCCTGGCAGTTACTTCCAGTATCCTCCTCCTGCTGTCCACGCTTCTCCCCACAGGTCTCCTTCTGTTCCTTCAGATCGAGAAAGGTAGATTCAGCATTTCAACTCTCTTATCTGCGCCACCTCCTTCCTTCGTTCTGTAAATCTCTATCGTTATTTGTCAGTTTTCTATTCATCTCCGCCTTCGAACTTGTTCTACTTCTATGCGCTGTAGTGGATTTTGTTTGGTTAAATCTACGAATTGCTTTTACGATTTATTTAGTTTCATAGCACGGATTTTTAACATTCTCTGTCTGGTCTGAATGGTTGTCTTTGCAATGAGAAATATTTGTCTTTGCAAATAATGCTTATGTTCTGAATGGTTGATGCGATGCTCTTAGCTCTTGCTTTTTGGGGTGACAATGGCAGATATATTACTGAACTACTAGGAGAAAGGCAAAAGTTGGGCCCTTTTATGCAAGTTTTGCCCTTATGCAGCAGACTTCTAAATCAGGGTTGGTGCAACATAATCTTCCTTTTTATATGCTTTCACTTTGTGTTATTTATGTTACCTCGTTCATCAACCAATACAGTTGATCCGAAGAATTGAGAAAATAAAAATATAAACTACACTGGTGGATTTGATGATGACCCGTTGGTCTTTTACGAAAACGAGCGAATGTTATAATGCTCATAAATCTTTGTTTTCCGTGAATATATGCAAATCTCTCTTTGGGAATTTGGTTGTTTGATTTTTCTTTCCACTTTCTGCCTCTTCCATGATATTGTTGACGTTTTGGATGTCGTGAAGCAAATACCCCCCTGCCGCACATGTTCGACAGTCAAAAAATATGCGAAAGTAAAAGTTGGGGCATATTCTGAAATAATTTTGGAAGAATGATGCTTGTTCATGCCATGCCGTGTTGAACATTAATGTTGGCAACCCTTTTTACCAATGCCAAGCTACGGTGTCGCTAAGAAATAAAGGGCACATCGAGACCTCGGCATTGGCAAAAGTGATAGTTACTTAAGTTACTAGGTGAAGTTATTGATCTGCTAAAATGTTTTTGTTTCGTGTTATTGCAGAAATTAGACGCGTATCGGGATTTAATCAAAGTTTTATTGATCACGAAAGGCATGATCATGAGATTCTATTTAGGTCACTAGGACAACAACCGAACGGAACTAGAAGATTAACCGACTTTGACGGTTGGACTCCAGTGGAGGTAAAAAAAAAAAAAATAGTGTCAAGAGGCAAAAGAGGAGAGTATCCGATCTCAATTATGTGACTTCCTCCGTCTTGTCTACTTAACTGTAGGAAAATGGAAACATTCAAAGAATGCCTCCCTTACAGATCCCTTCTATGGCTTGGCCTGGTGTTCAAGGACTTCAAGCTACACCTGTAATCAAGAGAGTAATTAGACTTGATGTGCCTGTCGATAAATATCCGAATGTAAGTTTACATATTTATTGTAAAGAGGAGAAATATTCTCCTTTTTTTTTTGTATCAATGTTGGTGTTTCTTCTAACTCGAATTCCGGCAGTATAATTTCGTCGGTCGAATTTTGGGTCCTCGTGGGAATTCTCTTAAAAGAGTTGAATCCTTGACCGGGTGTAGGGTGTACATACGAGGCCAGGGTTCGGTGAAAGATGCTATAAAGGTATCACGGAAACTTTATTTTACTTTTTTATTAAATCATGTTTGGGATTAACTGGTTGCATGGATATATTAAGTTTTATCGTTCACATAATTTCGACTTACGTGTTTTCTTTTGTTTACTGTATTTTGAACCTTCAATAGTGTAAGAGGACGCTTGTCGATAACGTGATTTTATGATACATGCATTGAAGTTGTAATTTTTTTAAATGTTTATTTCTGCAGATGTAGAGTTGAGGATGATTGAATGCAAAACTTGTTTTAATTGTTGATGATTTATAAACTCTGATTTGAATCCTGAATCAGGAAGAGAAATTGAAAGATAAAACGGGATATGAACATCTGAATGAGCCCCTGCATGTGTTGGTTGAAGCTGAATTCCCAGAGGATATAATAAATGCACGCATAGATCAGGCTGTGGCCATCCTAGAAAACCTTTTGAAGCCTGTGGTATGAACAGAACAAAGATATCTCCTCTTTTGTCTCATTTCTATTGATTTTTCAAACCCGGTTTCTATCCCTCTCTTTCAGGACGAGTCATCCGACCACTATAAGAAGCAGCAGCTAAGGGAATTGGCAATGCTAAACGGCACTCTAAGGGAGGAAAGCCCGAGCATGAGCCCGAGCATGAGTCCGAAATAATTTGATTAGATAAAGCAAACTAAACCGTTATAATGCATATTTGCAGACGGACAAGGCTCTTCTTCACTGTACTAAAACACTTGTCCATTGAAATTCTAATGTTTTCAAGCTATTATTTGTACAAATTTAAATGCGTTCCGAACAAGTAGTTTAACCATGAGCCCGAGCATGAGCCCGAGCATGAGCCCGAGCATGAGCCCGAGCATGAGCCCGAGCATGAGCCCGAGCATGAGCCCGAGCATGAGCCCGAGCATGAGCCCGAGCATGAGCCCGAGCATGAGCCCGAGCATGAGCCCGAGCATGAGCCCGAGCATGAGCCCGAGCATGAGCCCGAGCATGAGCCCGAGCATGAGCCCGAGCATGAGCCCGAGCATGAGCCCGAGCATGAGCCCGAGCATGAGCCCGAGCATGAGCCCGAGCATGAGCCCGAGCATGAGCCCGAGCATGAGCCCGAGCATGAGCCCGAGCATGAGCCCGAGCATGAGCCCGAGCATGAGCCCGAGCATGAGCCCGAGCATGAGCCCGAGCATGAGCCCGAGCATGAGCCCGAGCATGAGCCCGAGCATGAGCCCGAGCATGAGCCCGAGCATGAGCCCGAGCATGAGCCCGAGCATGAGCCCGAGCATGAGCCCGAGCATGAGCCCGAGCATGAGCCCAGATGACAACTGCGCCTATCAAATATGGTTTATTACGTTTAACTAGATGCTGCGACGGTAACCATTAAAAATCCGGAAGAGCTTGTTGTTCGATGTATGAATCTGAGTTGGGTAGGTTAACCAATTCTCTCTCATCTTGTGCCTATTCTTTCATCCATCTAGTGAACGCATAATTATTTGATTAGATAAAGCAAACTAAACGTTATAATGCATATTTGCAGACGGACAAGGCTCTTCTTCACTGTACTAAAACACTTGTCCATTGAAATTCTAAATGTTTTCAAGCTATTATTTGTACAATTAAATGCTTCCCGAACAAGTAGTTTAACACGCATCGTATCCATGTTTTGACTATCGACGTCTATGGCTATGTAGAAATTGATCCGAATCCGTGTTTACTCGTATTATTATACATGACTCAAAAGAAGAGATATGTGAGCCTCAAAAACATTCCTTGCCACAACTTGACTAGTACAAAAGAATGAAGCAGCTTTGCACCATTGTTGATCTCAAGCCTTCTCATTTATGGGAAAGGTCATTATCATACGCTACAATCACACTCCAACATTAAGTTTCATCAAAATATGATATAACTTAAGAATATAACATCAGCAAAAGGTTGTGCTCGACACACAAAAATGAAACAAACTCTCAGAACACTTTGACTCATTCATTACTTGAAACATTTTGCATCCAAAAGCGATTCTCCCTCGAAAGGCTCGTGATCTTCAATCATCTGGCTTGCTCGCTCCTTCTGGGCTTCGTCGGAGATATCAACCTTCGTCCATTCGTAAAGTTCCATGTCATAGCACTCGTCAACCACGAATTGAGGTATTTCTTTCCCACGGAAAAGCCATAGACCCTTCACTTTAAATGGTGCTTCTGACCCAATCACTAGCATCTTCCCAAATGCATATTTCTGGCAAGATCCATGCGCTGAAGAAAACCACTGACCTTGTTCAGTGTAACGAAGGAAACGGTGTTCTCATTGTTGTATTTGTAATCACAGAACCAAAGAGAGTAACCCTCCGGATCATACATGTCCCAGAATCCTGGCATAAAAAAAGAAAATACTTCACATGAACGATCAGAAGAACATTACTATTTACGCACATTTATCATTTTATTCAAGAGCTACCCCCAAAAAAACAATTTAAAGAAAATTATGTGACATAACGCCTTTGTCTTGCACAATTTTTTTATCTACTAAATAAAATCCACTTCATTAATTATCATAACTGTTCCCTCCTCAGTTGGACAACCACGTATGTAAAAAAGGTTACCTTTGATTGCAACCTCACGGAAGTTGGTCTTTGTATTAGAGTAGAGCCGTTTCCATTCATCCAGTATCATCGGACTGGGAGGTAACAGATCAAGTGGATTTTTAGGTTTAGGCTTTGGTGCTTCTTCTTCTTCCTCGCCAGCTTCCACTTTTGCCTTTTCCTTTGTCTCTTCTTTCTTAACTTCTTTCTTTGTCTCATCCTTATGCTTTGGCTTAGCAGGCTCTTTAGGCTGGGAAGGCTTTTTTGCAGATTGAATTGGTGGAACAGCCTCAGTTTGCTTCACGTCACCAAGTACCTTTTTGAAGTTTGGTTGATTGACCAAGGTCCAAAAGTATCTCTCAACATGAGGGAATTCTGAGGTGAAGCTCTTGGTCATTAATTAGTAAAACCAAAATACAAGTTGCATGTCATTATAATGTCAGCCAGAGTAACAGAATGCCCCACAAGATAAGTGTTTGAAGCAAGGTGAGTAGTTCAAAGCACCAAGTGCTCTCTTCAAAGCGGAGATAGCAGCTTCCTCGACCTTCATGCAGAGAAGCACACAAAACAAAGTAAAAAAGAGGCATTAAGATATTGGGAAAATACATTTTACACATTAATACCTCCCAAAAATAGTCAAAATTTCATTTTTTTTCCGACTAAGAAACAACAAGCCTTGTTTCATTTTCTTTAAAATATGCTCCAAACATATTTAGTTCCAATAATTAATACTTCCATTAAATATGATACTAAGCGAAAGAAACAATGACAAACAAAACAGGAGAACAGATCAGAAAAATGTGAAGCCTGCATCCAACATAATTTTTAAGCCAACACTAATCTATCACCGTACCAAATAACTGAGTTAAGTGAAAGACCTCACAACATGCACAAGCAAAATAAACTTTCATGACTCCAGTTAACGCATCTACCCATCTTTTCATTTACACTGAAACATACTGAAAGAAAATACATAGGGTAAGAGAAAAACTCACAGGAGGCAGATATGGAGCATAACCCCATCTTGGTCTAAACCAAGTCAAAATGTGGACATCAATTTCCAATGATGCAAAATCAATCCACTGTTCAACGTGGCCCTGAACCATGAGTAGAAAATGCCAAGAACAATAATTAATGAGATCATAAGAATGGTTCTTCCGTTGAAGGAAGTAGGAAGGAAGTAGAAAGGAAGAATACATGCAGAGAGAATGGAGAAGAAATTAACGTCACATACCATATTAAGAAGGAAAGAAAAAGAGTTAAAAAGCGAAAACATTATCTCACATAATCAATAGGAGAAGAGGCAAATAGATTGCAATGGGTCTTCAAGCGAGAAACTGCAAATACAACCAGATGGAAAGACTATCAACACTATTGCCAACAACTCATACATACATATCACTACTACAAGAGTTGGCATGCAGTTGTTACCGTATCTTGCTATGGCATTGCTCTCAAATATGGGACCATCAGGTGTCTCCAGCACAGGGACCTAAATAAATAACAAGACATCTTTCAAAATGTTATCGATAATTTCTAAAAGCATCAAATTTGCTCGTGGTGAATTTGAAAGATCCTTATCCCACCTTCCCAATAGGGTTCATCTTAATAAATTCTGGAGTTTTATTTGAAACACCCATCTCAAAATGTGAGGCAATTTCGACTTGAACACCAACATACTCTGCAGCAATAAGAGTCTTGAAACTATTTTTATTTGTGTTCCCTGAATGCAAGAACTGTAGATTGTACAAGTCATCGAAATCATCTTCGAAAATACAAAACTTCCAAATTATCTACTTCAAGAAGATGCTAATAACAGTTCAATTTTATAGTTAATTCCTCCACCAATAACAATTCCTTCCTTATGGACAAATAACTACTTTTGTTTCAACATAAAAAACTATGTCAAATAATGAAACTTTCTATAATTACATAAAAAAATAAATTCTAAGACAAAAAATGAATGCAACATCACCAAATCTAAGTGTAGAATTCCAAATTTATCTTCAAGTTTTCTTAACCTGTTAGCATCAGATTAATATCTGACTCCTCCATTACAGAAAAATGAGATTGATATTTGATCATATTCTAGGTCAATTTGGTTTTCGATTTCTAGTAGGTCGATTATTTTTCTAGAAATTGTCTTTCTATGAATGAAGGTACATGAGAGAAGTTTTAAAATCCTCTCAAAATCCACAAAAAACGTCACTGGCCAAGTACACCAATTAAAGAAGAAAATCTCTCCGAGCTTTAAACTTCATGTAGAAGCTAAATGCCTAAACAGATTAAAACATAGACAACACAGGAAAGTGACGTTCCCCACAATTTCCCTGCTGAATAAATACAAGTCGAGTAAAAGGTAGACAATTCAACCTTGCCAGCGTTTCACTGGAAATAAAAACAGTGAAATAAGAAACAAAGAAATCAAAATAAAAACTCACTAGAGCCATGGCTTCTCAGAAAAACGTTTCGCTCCGATATCAGATCTGCAAACAAATCACATAAAAAAAAAATCTATTACGAGATAGCTTTCTGAACTAAATACAAAAATCGCACTGAATCTTAGTTAATTTTCCATCTGCCAAATAGAATTCGAATCGCAAACACAGTCTTCGAGAATGAACAAGGAAATCAAGAAAGACAAAAACAGAAAGAAGAGAACAAAGAGGAGGAGAAGGGGGGAGAGACCTGGCAGGGAGAGGGGAGCGTTCTTCCGAAAGCAAGTGCTGCGACAGTGGGACAGAGAGGGAGGAAAGCGTAGAAATAGGGCTTTTGAGAGAAACGAATCGGGTCTCCAAATCGGATATTCTTTTTGTGACCCGAATCTCACTCAGGGTCATTTATGTCAATTACTGGTACAGTACAAGGGTAGTTTGGTCATACTAATCTACGCCAGTCGCCACCCTCCTTTTTGCTGAGCGTTGAAGTTTGGATTTTTGTTTGATTAATTTTTGCAGAAGGCAGAAGATTTGAAGAGAGACGAAGAAAATGGGTAGGAGGGCTGACGAGGAGTATGATTACTTGTTCAAAGTTGTGTTGATCGGGGATTCTGGTGTTGGTAAATCCAACCTCCTCTCCCGATTCACGCGCAATGAGTTCTGCTTGGAGTCCAAGTCCACCATTGGCGTTGAGTTTGCCACACGTACTCTTCAGGTTCTCACTCTTCTCTCTCTCTCGCTCTCTCTCTCTCTTTCCTACTCCATACTTCTCTTTCCCCCTGCTTTTTTTTTTTTTTTTGCTATATGTTTGAGTTTTAATACTATTGTGCTTTTGATTCTTGATCTGCTTCATTATTGCTGTGGATTAGTTCTGGAACTTCGTTCTTATTGTGAGATTTTGGAGGTTTTGTCTGTCTTAGGTATTATAGTGATGAAAACTTAGTTTGAATATTCGGAAATGTAGTAGATACAGTTAAATTTTCGGTTTCCGCAACATGTTCTATTAGATCTGGATTCATTGGTTTTGTGTTTTCGTTTAGCTTTGCGGTTCTGTTCCTGGAATTTATTTCTGCTCTGTCGGAAAGCAATAATTAAGTTGAGTTACTTTTCTTAATTATTGGGCATTAAATGAGGGGTCAACTGTCTGATAAAGTAAATAAACTGATTAGTGAAATTAAGATTATATATAAATGCTAAAGATCAGTTTGAGCTTTTTGGGGTCTCATTTACTGAAGATTTATTCAGAAGAAACATCTGCGTTGCTCTTCAATTTTGAACAGATAACAAAAGAGCCATAAATCTTTTCATTTGTGTCTTCCCTATGCAGAGCTATCTCACCTCATTTTTTGATGCTATATTCGGCATGCCACTAGAGTAATCATGTTCCACTGTGCAATTCGTTGCACTTTGGCCCCGTTCTCCACCTTTCGCCATTTCCCTTGTCCGTCCTCCTCCACTCTTTCCCAAATATCCTGTTTTGTTATGCCTGTATTTGATAGCTAATGGTTCATTCTGGCACTTTTCGTGCAGCACAGCTCGACACGTAAAACATGCCTAATATTAGCACGGTCGTTGTTTTAGTGTATATGACATGAATAACGAGATGGGTAATGATTTTTTTAGATTCTTTTCAATAACATGGTTAGATTGTCATATAGGTTGAAGGAAGAACTATTGAAGATAAGATATGTTATTTGACAAGAACAACAAGATGGGTAGTGATCTTTTAGATTTTTTTCAATAACATGGTTTGATTGTTGTATAGGTCGAAGGAAGAACTATTAAAGCTCAGATATGGGATACTGCTGGTCAGGAGCGCTACAGGGCAATTACAAGTGCATACTACCGGGGAGCTCTTGGTGCTCTTCTTGTATATGATGTGACAAAGCCGACGTCATTTGAAAATGTGAGTCGATGGCTGAAAGAGCTCCGAGATCATGCAGACTCCAACATAGTCATCATGTTAATTGGCAACAAGACTGATCTCAAGCATCTCCAGGCAGTGGCCACAGAGGATGCTCAAGGTTATTCTGAAAAAGAAGGGCTATCCTTCATAGAAACTTCTGCTCTCGAAGCCACCAACGTGGAGAAGGCTTTTCAGACGATTCTGTCGGAGATATATCGAATAATCAGTAAGAAGACACTTTCTACAGATGAGCCACCGGGTGCTGGTATTAAGGAAGGGAAAACTATCGAAGTTGGAGTCTCGGAGCCCGATACGAAGAAGACCTGCTGTTCTTCCTAGTTTCCTCAAAGGGTAATTTTCATATACAGCTTTTTCTTCCTTTTTCTTTTGCTTTTTTGGCGCTCTTCAATTTTGAATTTGATTCATTACAGTGATCAAACTTTGTTTTGGTTAAATTGTGAAGATTCATCATAACAAATTGTCTGTTGGATGTGTTGTTTGAGTAATGTATTTCTTGATGGTTCTCGTGATTCTGCTTTGGAGTTCCTGAATTTTGGATGCATATTCATTGATCATTGAAGAATCTGATTGTCTGGGAATGGATTTTGTAGAACATGTTCATTTTTACTCAGTAAATCAAACTTTATATTGAGAGAAAATAGTTACTATTTAGTGAAGTTGAAAAAGCAAATAAAACCAAGTAACATTCATAGCAAGTATTCGAAACACAGTCAAAAGTATTGTTCAAAACATGCAAAAGTTGTCATTTTGTACAAAGGGAGTATCAAATACAGTGGAAGAGAGATCTTTTTGATAGTTCATGACACAAATTTCCAAGCCTTGTACAAGAGATTGCTAGCCACAACAATTGTTTTTCTGTTGAATTGGTTGGCCCTTGATCGGAACAGTCCCTGTCGAGCTGCTGGCACTTGGCTGGCTACCCATTCTGCATATATTTTAAGACGTTCAACCAGATAAACAAGATATAGACCAGGAGAAGACAAACTAAGATATGCGATTTTTAAGAACAACAAACTTTGATGAGTCAGTATGAGTTTGTCCTAATTTTGCATCTCTCCCTCTTGCACCCCTGCCACTCTAATTCTCCCATATCTCTCTAGTATCCTACTTCCCAATCATTTCCTATCCTGGAATGGCCCTCTCTTCAAGTTGGTACACTTAAGTTTTAGAACTAATAACAGTTTTATGGGATTAGTGCTTCTACTGCAACCAATCTTGTATTTGCATATTGATTGAATAATCCACAATTTAGAAGAGATACTGCACTCACTTTTTCTTAATTTCACCAGCCATGACTAAGAAAGCCTGTTCCACATTGATAGAGTCTTTAGCACTGGTCTCCAGAAATGGGATCCCTAACTCATCTGCAAATGCCTGCAGTTTGTAAACATGTTACAAAGTTTTATTCATTGGCTGGAAATAAAATCCAACATACAGCTCAAGAGAAGTTAACATTTAACTTTTCCAGCAGTAGAGTAGAGAGAGAGAGAGAGAACGCCAAAATATATATAAAGCAAGAAGCATTGGAGAAAGAAGAACAGCAGAGAAGAATGATAGGATGTACAGCATTAATAAGGCTCGTTATCTATATTGATATGTCCTTGTATACATTTGCATTTAAAACACTAAGATAACATCAAATACAGTAATGTTAAAATGTGAAAACAATGTGGACTCAATATAACTAAAATGTGGAAAATTAAAATTACTGCTCAATACCTTAGCTGCTTGAGTGTCCACAACTTTGTTCTCAACTAAATCACATTTATTCCCAACTAGAAGCTTGCACACGCTGTCATTTGCATACCTATCAATCTCATTCAACCACTGTTTGACATTGTTGAAGCTCTCCATCTCCGTCACATCGTAAACAATCTGTTTCAATAATTCATTAAAGTTTATTGCCAATAAAGAATAATATTTGATTCCCACAAAAATTCCACGCTCACATTACCATGTTATAGAATATAGAAGCAAGTTATCTTCACAAATCATCAACTTTCAATTACAGTTAACTGTATATTTTCAATCACAATTAAATAGTATGATAATAAGGAAACGGTAATTTGCTTCACAAACCAACATGAAGCATTAAAATAGCAGCCAGTAGAATCAATTTTTCAGAATCCCAAAGGAAAATGAAAGAATTCCTTACAATTATCCCATGAGCTCCTCGATAATAGCTGCTTGTTATGGTCCTGAATCTTTCCTGTCCTGCAGTATCCCACTGAGAAAGTATAGCAGAAGTGGTCAAACTTAATGCTATTCAGCTATCATAAACCTTCAAACCATGCATGGTTATCAATCATATTTCAAGTGGTAAATAAGGTCGAGAATATAATATGTTGAATGAATAACCGATAGATGGCAAATAAATTAATTTTTTGTATTTGATCATAGCTGTAAACTTGGATCGACTTAGAGAGAAACAATGAAGTACCAACAGCAACGATGCTGTACTTAGCATAGGCTTTGTTACTTGAATACTTTCAAAGAAAACAAGGACCATAAGCTGAACATAGACAAAAAGTTAGATTGATGAACAAAATAAGAACACGTATTTCCCACTGAACCATGCACATTGATCAAGCATCTTCATTGTAAATACAAATTATTACTCTAAATGTCATATTAGCACATGCTTTGAAATTAAGAGTGGACTTGACAATAACCGAAAAAAGGATCTTGATGAAGAGAAACTTCAAATAATTGAAATTAAACAGTCAAAATTTAGAGTTTTCCATTGCATACGTGTATGTAGATGGTATTGTCCCTTCCGATGCAAAAATAAATTGCAAGCTTCGCGATTCAGTATTTTACAGCTTTAAAGTTTAAACATATGCCTTTTTCGAAAGACTATTAACATGCTTGACTTAATCTTTTAATTCTGAAGCATAAATGTTCAAGTGCTTCCTTACCCTTACCAGCAATTAACTACCTTGCATGCATTTCTTGTTTACATATCTGGAAATAACTAGTAAGGGCATTATCTCACAGCTTAATAACTGAGAGGATAAAAGGTTATATTTTCGTCTATTTTTAATTATTTATTTATTAATCTATAACTTACTTAAGCTGGAATAACGTTTCTGAAACCAAAAATCCTAAAATATACACCCACCCAGGAAATCAGACAATTCTTACAATGAATTTTACATCTACCCAATCTATAATGACACAAGTATGAGTCAGGAACAACAGTTGGAATGCAAGATACTCCAGCAAACCAACTAGTCATGTTTGAAGAGAAATAAGTAAAATGAGTAAAAAGAGAGGAGATTGGGGAATTTCTAAACCCCCATAGAAGCTCCAGAATCATTTCAATGATACAACAAAGCAGAAACTACTTTAGAGTCAATGAATTCTTTGTAATGGACAACAAATCAACATTCTGCTCACAATTTGCAGCTTGATAGTCTTCCCATCCAAATCCACAGTTCTGATTTTCTGAAAGATAAAAAGACACACACACAAGATTTTCAATCAATAAAAAAACAGGCATCACAAGGAGCTCACAATGCACGCTACACGCATTCTCCAATAAACTTACAAAATCAACTCCGATGGTACTTATATAGCTGTCGACGTAGGAATCATCCTGTGCAGAAAGAATAATGGGTAGAAAGAACAATATTAGAGCTCCCTAATTCCTCAAAAATCAACCATAAACCCTAAATTGGCGCTCATATACGAAATTCTCCCTCAAAAGATGAAGAACAGAGTTAAATGAACTCACAGCAAATCTTAGGAGCAGGCACGACTTTCCCACCGACGAGTCACCGATTAGCAAAAGCTTGAACAAATAGTCGCTACAAAAAGAGGGGAAAAACAAAACAACCAAAATCGGAATGCAATAATGGTTCAGGAAAAGGAAAGAGGGGATAAAAATGGAGAGAGGAAAGAAATTACTATTCGTTGCTCATGATTGCCAAACAATGTTGCAGATTGCCAGATTCCAAATGAAGATTTGCTGAAAAATGTTGTCTTGTTTACGAGCTGACTCTCGACTCTCGAGTGGGGAACATGACTAAGAGACGAGTATTTAATATTATGGTAGCGGAGGACTTGCTTATTAATTTCAAGGAAGTTGGGGGACTTCATTGTAAATTTAGATTTTCCAAGGATGCTGGTGGCGGCCAGAAAACGCGGCGGCCTAGTCTCAGTCCAACTTCTTTCCGGCGGCAATGGACGGAGAAGAAGGGCGATTCGGTAATTTCATCCGATTCGAATCGCGTTTGGCGACACGTGGACCAACCCATACAATAGAAGCCCTAGGAGGCAGGAGGAGAGGAGTACAAATTCTCCTCTGCGTTTCGTTGCTCCGTTACAGCGGGAACCTAAGCTTCTCTTTGCAAAAATGGCGAGTTTCGATCAAGCGCCTCCTGGGGATTCTAAGGCCGGAGAGAAGATCTTCAAGACTAAGTGCGCACAGTGCCATACCGCCGAGAAAGGCGCTGGTCACAAACAAGGTCCCGGTTATAGATTCCACTTCTTCTGATCTCTATTACCTGTTTTCATTTATTTTGCAACTTTTTGCTTTGATCCGTTCGACTGTGGATTCGTCCCTTAACATTCCGATTGCTACTCAATTGCTATCAATGTTTATGATTTTAACTTTCTTTTGATGGAGATTTTTTCTTTTCTTATCCCCTCTCATAGTTTGATTCCGATAGATACTTTTGAGCGGGTATTAAGATCTCTTCGAAAAAATTTGATGGGTTAAGAAGAACTAGTTCTAGAAATGCGAAATTTTACTTTTATTGGGACATCAAAGTCTTTTGAAGGTTAACTCCCCAACAAACCTTTCATTTTAACCATGCAATGAAATGAGAAATCCCTGTAAATCCAGAAAATTTACGCCCATGTAGAGCCTGCTTATTAGTGTATATGGAAATTTCCTCTTCTTCCATTAAAAATCTCATTTTTTGTCATGCTTTTCTTCATGCTAATAGTTGTGTTTCTTCAAATTTTTCAGGACCTAATTTGAATGGTTTGTTTGGGAGGCAATCGGGCACTACTCCCGGGTATTCCTACTCAGCCGCCAACAAGAACATGGCCGTGACATGGGGGGAGAATACATTGTATGATTATTTGCTGAACCCCAAGAAGGTATGCTAATTTCCTATTTCATACATTTTTTTCAGCTTTCACCTACTGTAAATATTGAAGTGTGATCCTTGGACAATGATAGTGCATTATATGGTTTCCCCCTGCGTATGCCAACGAAAGTTGGCGGCTCAATCCTTCTTTGACAGTACACTTCCTCCACTTCCAAAAGCATATAAAAAAAAAAAAGCTGTTTTGCTTTATCCAATAAGTTTTATGTCTATCCTCAACTTACCTATTCTTTTCATATTCACCCTAGTAATTCGATCCACATCTGATAGTACAATGAATATAAAATGGTATGATTATTGAAAAAGCATATAAAACAAACTGCTTTGCTTCTTCGGATGAATAAATAAGTTTCATGATTTAATTGCATAAATGGTTCTATCCTCAGCTTACCAGTTGATTTCACATTTGCCCTTTATAATTTGGTCCACATCTGATAGTGCAATGATGTGAGTGGGTAGGATTATTTATGCTGTGAGATTTACTGCTTTTGGATACATTTCTTTCCACCCATGAACATGGGTGGTGGTTGTGAAGCTTTCTATTTTGAATTCTTGATACCAAAGTTGGGTATTTAATGGGAATGATGGGAATTGAGTTCTCTTTGGATTCTAGCTCAATGAAGAATAAAAATTGATCGTAGAATATTTATCTACTGCAAGTGTTTTACATTTTGCAGTGTTCAAGTGATGCATATAAGAGTGATAATCAGAAATCAATGTAGTTTTCAATTGTTTCAGCAAGTGATGACAAATTAATTAATTCGCAATGAACTGATAATTGAACAAGTCTTGTGCTGATTTTCCATGACTTTGTCAATGCAGTACATTCCTGGAACAAAGATGGTTTTCCCTGGACTGAAGAAACCGCAGGAACGGGCAGATCTCATTGCTTACCTGAAGGCATCAACCGCATAAGCACATGTATTTTTTCGAGGCTATTTTATTTTTTTTTCCGACAAGAGGAATAAGATTGTTGGGGATTTTGAAGTACTTATTTTCCTGAAAAAAATAGGAAAATCTCTGGAATATTATTGTTTGGATAATCTGATTGATGTCTGAGAACGCCAGTTTTGATGATTCTGCTCAATACTGACTCTGCTAATTCATTTATCCAAAAGCATATTTCTAAATTTTGTCCTTTTTAATTCGTTAGTCCTTCATTGCATACAAGTTTTAGTGTTGTAAATGGAAGTCAACAGATTATGAAAGGTAGAAGAAGAAGGATTAACGAATTACAGAAGAGAGGATGAGAAGGAGACTTAGCCATAAGGCGTGGGTAAATGACAAGAAGTGAAACATACACGACATCTCCCCTCAAGCTGAAAGTGGCAGTACACATAGCTTGGACCTAGAAGCTTGAAATAACACCGTAGGTAAAGGCTTAGTGAGTCCATCGGCAAACTGTAATGCGGAGAGAGTAAATGATACCCGAAGTTGATCGGAAGCAACCTTTTCTGAAACAAAATGAAAATCTAATTCAATATGTTTGGTTTTGGAGTGAATAACAGAATTCAGAGCCAAATAAGTTGCACTAACATTGTCACAATACAGAATTGGTGGCCCTTTCATCGAGATACATAAATTCGAAATCAATGTTTTTAACCACCAAAGTTCAGACACCGTGTTAGCAAGGCTACGATATTCAGCCTCAGTGTTGGATCGGGAGACAGAATGTTGCTTGGAAGAAGACCACAAAATCAAATTTGAGTCCATGAACATGCAATGACCACTAGTACAACGGCGATCGTCAAGCAAGGAACCCCAATCCGCATCAGCATGTCCAAGTAAAGAAAAATCAGAATCAACATGAAACTAGAGGGAGTAATCAATAGTACCTCGTAAATATCAAAAGATTCGTTTCAAGGCCTTCCAATGAGCATATGTAGGCAAGTGCATAAATTGAAACAGTTTGTTGACAAACAAAAAGAAATATGAGGTGTGCGAGTGTAGAAGCACACCAATAAGTTGCCTATAAACAAAATCATCCGCAAGAGAAGTGTAAGATCCGCCAAATTTTAGTAGTAAAAATTTGAATAAATTTTTCGCGAATTTTAAGTGTAAATAATTGGGGTCAATTTCGTTAATTTTCGGTAGGAGTTGAAATCGTAAAATCGAACGTTAAATGAATTTAAAGTAAAATTAAATAAAAAAATTAATTAAAATCAAAATGAAATAAAGTAGGTAAGATAATAAATGAATTTGATTTAATATAAAATTAAATAATATAAATAATAAATGAATAAAACAAAAGAAAATAAAGTTTTGATAAGGTTTTCTTCTGAAAACCTTATCGTCCTTCTATTCGCAGGAGAACACCAGAAGAAAGAGAGAGAAAGAGATGAGAGAGAGCCGACGCGAGGGAGAGAATCACCGACGCCGGAACGACCTTCGTTCGGTGCGATCTTGGTGTCAAAACGTTCGTCTCGAAACGTAGATCAACGTTTGTGAAGGGCGTTTTTGAAGGTAATCGCTCTTTCTTTCGATTTTCGCCCGAAAAGTTTCGAGTTTTTAGGTTTCGTTAGATCTATGGTTTTGAGTCGATTCTTCAGTGTTTTTGGTAGGAATCGACTCGATTAGAGTCGAGGAACGTGTTGGAAGAGATTTTCGGCGAAAAACAGGTTAGAAATTTGATTTTTCGTCGCGGGTAGGTCGCCGGAGCTTCGTTGGCGTTCGGCAGTAGATGATCGAGTCAACTTGACCGTGGGCCGAGTCAACTCAGGCTTTGGGCCGAGTTGACTCTGGCCCAGGACCGAGTTGGGCCCGATTGGGTTTGGCCAAGCCCGATCCGGCTTCGGGCCAAGCTAGGCCCAGACCTATGGTCTTCTGGGGCGGGTTGAACTTGGGTCCATCAGACCGAGTCCGACCCCAGCCCATTAGGCCGGGTCAGCTCAGCCCTCCCGGACCGAACCTGATTTGGACCGGACCCGACCGATTTGGGTTCAACTCAACCCGAACCAGTATTGACCCGAACTGGTCTGACCCAACCCGAAACGGTCTGACCCAACCTGAACCGGTCCGGTTAGTCAAAGTCAACAATTGACCGTTGACCAAAAGTCAACCCGACCCGTTTTGGCCCGTTTTCGCCCCAGCTCGTAGTTTATATCGTTTCTAAACCTGATTGGACCTTAACAGAGTTCATTCCTTGTGTTGTTTCACAGATTCAGAGGATTTTGCTGAGTTTGAAACCATTCTTGAGTAGCCACGGTTCACTGAGGATAGGGAGACTCGCCATAGAGGTACGAGTTATTCTACTTACTACGTACTACCTAGACTTGCATATAGGTATATCTTTGACTAATTCATACTGCTTACTAAACTCTAGATGCCATGTTTTATGCAATTTTACCAACGGGCTATAATGAGATTTTCAGGGGAGTCATCCTGTTTGGCATGCTGATGTTAAACCTGTATTTGATTTTTTGTTCATCCATTGGTTTCCGCTGTGCCATTTGGGGTATGATACTGGAGTGAAAGGTACACCCCCTGCTAATAGGTGAAGGGATTCACCCCCTGCTAATAGGTGAAGGGATTCACCTCCTGCGAATAGGTGAAGGAATTCATCCCCTGCTAATAGGTGAAGGGAGTCACCCCCTGCTAATAGGTGAAGGGTTCACCCCCTGCGAATAGGTGAAGGGATTCACCCCCTGCTAATAGGTGAAAGATTCACCCCCTGCTAATAGGTGAAGGGATTCACCCCCTACGAATAGGTGAAGGGTACACCCCCTGCTAATAAGTGAAGAGATTCACCCCCTGCGAATAGGTGAAGGGATTCACCCCCTGCTAATAGGTGGAATGTGTGGTGCGCCCCACGGACGGCGAGAGTGACTCTGAGCTAGGCTAGTCCTATTAGCTGACCTGGCCAGTGTCTAGTCGTCGTTAGCACCAGCAATCGTTCTAAATGGGAAAGGAGAAGATACCTAAAAATACTGAATCTGGCATGCATGTTTTGATAGTGATATGTGTACCATTTCATTTTGAGTTTGTCACTCACCCAACGATTTTCTTTATTATTGTTCTTTTCAGGTAAATGAAAGAAGGGTAAGAAGTGGACCTGATCTGAGTCGGATTTTCCTTGGGTCGTATCTTTGTGTTCCCTCTACTTTGTACTCTTATGTAAGATATTCGAGATTGTACCTTACTTTGGCATATAATTATTTTTCATTTATCTTGTGTTTCTACAATTGTTTATACTCTCTTATGTTTGTTGCTTCGAGGAGGTCCTGGATTAGTACTAAACTTCCGCATTTAGCCTTAGGTTAGACGGTGGACCTCTCCGAGGTTGATCGTTTAACCTGGCGTTTCTGTTAGACCCCCTCTCGGGTTGTGACAAGAAGTGTCTGTGGTGAGGGAAATAATCGGGTCAGACTCTAGTGGTGTCGCAAAGCTGTTACAGTCTTGCATACCAGCTCGACGAAGAAGATCCTTGATATACTTGGATTGGTTAAATAGTAAACCAGTAGGGTTGCGAGTCACGGAGATACCCAGAAAATGGAGGGAACCAAGATCTTTCAACGCAAACTTCCCACATAGAAAACATTCTAGCTTGTCAATAATTAAGACTTGATTCCCTATTAATAAAATATCATCAACGTAGACAAGCATAATCATATGTACTCAACCAGATTAGTAGACAAACATAGAGGAGTCAGGACGAGAAATCGTGAAACCAAATTCAAAAAGAGCTGTGTGGAGTTTATGGTACCAAGCCCGAGGGAACTGTTTGAGGCCATACAAGGCTTTGTGAAGCAGACAAACATTGAAATGATAAGAATCAAGAAAACCCGTAGGCTACTCCATGAAGACAACTTTAGATAAATCACCATGAAAAAATGCATTTCTCACATCAAGTTATTTGATAGCTTATATGCCCCAGAGACCCATGGACCAATTCAAGACTAGGGCCCAAGTCACACCCCCGACTCAAGTTACATTTAACCTACTTTCTAACAAAATTATTTCTTTTGCAGGTAATGAAAGCTTCAACGACTTGGATTGGAAGCCTACCTCTAAGGATGAGGATCAATCATTACAAGTCATCACTTGGTATGCACGGATTGAATGAGCTAAAGAGGGAATTTGTCTTCCCTTAATCAAGGCCGTGTAACCTTTCTAATTTAACTAGTTTTGGCATACATTAGCCTTTGTGTTTTTGGCAAAACTATTAACCAATTATTATATGTTTGTAGATTGTGTGGTTAGGATTAGATATGTACTAAAATTAGATGTATGGTAGTGGGTAAAGGGTAAGTTTTTATGGATGATGGCTCGACCAAGTGAAATTTCATGCAACCAACACCTTGGTCATGCACAATCGATGGATCAAGCTCAAGAGGGGCTTGGATTGATGACTTTGGCTGAAGGACAAGGTGAGATGGATGACATGGCACACAAGGAGGCGTGGATGAAGCTTGCACGAATTGAAGATCAACCATTGACGGGAGGCGCACGCTCGGCTCATCTTGGCCGCTCATGGCCGCCAACCATCCAACGGTTTTGTTTAAATTTCTTGCAAATCCTAACCACTTAAGAGTCCTATAAATGCATGCATATTGGTGGTTGTAAGGGTCTTTTGGTAAAATGAGAATAACCTAACTTCCTCTAGAACTTGGTGGTTTATTAGAGTTTCCAAGAGTTGGTGTCATTGGAGTTACCAAAGGTTGGTGCTTAAGGTAAGCCACAGTTTACTCAAACCGTGTGGAGTAGACCTCCATTGCTCTTCTTGTTGTGGTGGTTTGAAAAGTTGTCATCTCACACTTCTCTCAAAGTCTCTTAGAGGCTCGAAAATAGAAGAAGTTGGTTTATACCATTCCCACAAGTCTCTTAGAGGATCTGATCCTTGATGGGAACGGGTTCTCCAATTGCAGCCAGATTATTACGAGTACTTGTAAGTTTCTGAACAAATTCATTGACCGATAATCCATCTCTGCTAAGGTGGTGAAGGTGGCTCCGCAGTTCAATAATACGGGCTAGCGAGTTGCAAGAGTAGAGATGAGCCAAAACTTGCCATATTTCTGCCGCGACGAGTATACGACTATTTGAGGAAGATGTTAAACGGAGATGTTACAGACTTCAATGAAATTCGGAGTTACAGTTGGATGATGACAAAATAATCAATTTGTTGGGTTTGACTTGATGGGTTTTGTTCCTCGATCAAATCAAACTCTCTCTTTATAGTAAAACTGACATGGAATGGATTGGATTTTTGGATTATTAATTTCGTCAAACGTAAATCTCTGGACTATATTTCCACCGGATTTCTCTCTCCCCACCATCAAATTGTCAATGCTAACTGAAATAAGACTTCAATCCATGGATCCCCTCAACGATAGGATCACCCACCGTCCACATCTTACTCTACTTTTTATAAATTCAGCTTCCCATTTTCTTATCTTTTTATCTCTGAAAATTCTCAGACCGATTACACTCTCCGCTGTCGGTGGATAAACTACAGTTCTACTTGTCGGAAGGGCGGTTTTCCGGCGAAGACGGGGAAACCGCTCTACGTATGCTGATCTTTCCTCTTCTGCGTGTACAGAATTTTCCTACAAAACAATGGCTGGAAATTGCCATTCCGAATGTCCAGAAACAACCCAATGGTTGAAAGGAAAATTGGTCGGAGCTGGATCGTTTGGCAGAGTTCACTTAGCCATGGATATCGCAACAGGAGGGATCTTTGTAGTAAAATCTGCAGAAACGGAAGCAGGAATCGAGGCTTTGAAAAAGGAAGCTAAAATCCTCGAGACATTACAGTCACCACACGTTGTCAGATACCTAGGCAAGAATTTCTCCAAGACTAAAAATGGTGAGCTTGAGCTTAATGTTTTAATGGAGTTTATGGGAGGAGGGAGTTTGTCAGATATTGCAGAAAAATTTGGTGGGTTGATAAAGAAGAGGTAGTTCGTCTTTATACCAGAGAGATTCTCAAGGGTTTGAGCTATCTTCATAGAGACGGGCTTGTTCATGGTGACCTGAAATGCAAGAATGTGCTCGTGGGTTCGTCTGGAAACGTCAAATTAGCAGATTTTGGATTCGCAAGAAGGATAAAAAAGTTCAAAGAAAATGTGGGTTCCGATTGTTTTGGGCGATTACCCATCGGAGGAACTCCATTATGGATGGCTCCTGAAGTTTTGAGAAACGAAAGTTTTGATTTTTCTTCTGATATTTGGTCTCTTGGCTGCACAGTAATTGAAATGGCGACTGGGTCACCTCCATGGGGAAATAAGCTTTCAGGCTCCTCTCCAATGGCGGCAGTGTTGAAGATCGCATGTGAAGACGAAAAGCCTCAATTTCCACCGTTTTTCTCTGAACATGGGCGGGATTTCTTAGCCAAGTGCTTAGACAGAGACCCGGAAAGAAGATGGACGGCCTGAGAAATTACTCAACCACTCCTTCGTTTCGGTTGGAGAAAACGGAGTTTCAGGCTCTCCGGCGAGTGTTTTGGAAGTCGATGCTTTTGCTGCAGAAACGGAGAAAACACCAAATTGCAGAAGAAATCCATTCTCGAGGTGTTGCGAGGAGAGAGAGGAGGGAGAGAGGAGAGAAAAAGAAGTAGAGAGTGAGTTTTCTTTTGCATTATCGTCTGAGAATTGGATTACTGTTAGATGACAAACTTTTTCTAGATCTTGTTTCAAAACCAAGCATTGAAAATTTTGTAAATATCCAATGAAACTCATCTTCATCTTCATCTTCATCTTCATCTTCATGTTTTCGATTCGATGCTCTCGAACAGATGGAACATATCTAGGCCAAGCCCATTTTGAATCGATGTTAAAAATCTGATCTTGATCAGTGTTTGTTGAAAATCGAGTTGCAGCAGCTGATCGAAGTTTTTGTTTATGATCCCCAAAAATCCCAGATTTCTAGTTTGTTTCCCGAGAAAATTTTCAACGGCTGCAAGTCAATTGCTGCCTTTGTCTTCTCTCCCACCGCACCCTTCCATCAACCAAACCAAGCAAGCTCAAGCTTGCGTCATCGTTAATGGCGCCGGCAATGACGGTCGATTCTTGGCTCACCTTCTCTCCCTACTTGCTACTTCCCCATCAATTCCATTTCACTATTCCTTCTCGATTTTACAATCAATCGCAGAGCCATCTGTTTTCGCCATTAACAACGCCATTCGATGCTTCGCAAAGGGCGAACAGCCGAGGGAGTCGCTTCGATTGTACGTGCGTATGAGTAGATGGTTTCTGGAACCTAATAAGCATACATTTACTTTCGTCTTGCAGGCTTGTAGCAATGCTCTGGCCATTACCGAAGGGACCCAAATTCAAAACCATGTACTAAAACTTGGCTTCGGAGAAGATGTTTATGTTCGGAACGCATTAATTCATCTGTACTGCGCTTGTTGCAGAGTTCAAAGTGCAAAAAGGTTATTCGAAGACAGTCCAGGATGCAGAGATGTTGTTTCTTGGAATTCCATGCTAGCTGGCCTCGTAAGAGATGGGCAGATTGTTAATGCAGACAAGCTGTTCGATGAAATGCCTGTGAGAGATGTTATCTCATGGAGCACTATGATTATGGGCTATGTTCATAATGGACTGTTGGAGAAAGGCTTAGAAGTGCTTTGAAAAGATGAGAAAAAGAGGAATTACCCTGAACGAAGCCGTACTAGTTTCAGTTCTCTCGGTGTCTGCTCAATGGGGCCTGCTCGAGCAAGGTCGATTGGTTCATTCCCTTGCAGAATCACTGAAATTTCCGATGACTTCTTCTCTCAGTACGGCACTTATAGATATGTACGCAAAATGTGGCTGCATAGACAAGGCTAGATTCTTATTCGACAAGATGCCTAGGAGAGATCGTTGCTCGTGGAATGCTATGATATGTGGGTTGGCCTCTCATGGTCATGGGAGAGAAGCGCTTGCACTTTTCGAAAAGTTCATAAACGAAGGTTTCATCCCCGAAAATGTTACTTTTATCGGGGTGTTGAACGCATGTAGCAGAGCTGGTCTGGTCGGCGAAGGCAGACATTATTTCACTTTAATGACAAAAAGGTATGGAATTGAGCCAGAAATGGAACATTATGGATGCATGGTCGATCTCTTTAGTCGTGCAGGTTTCATAAACGACGCCATTGAGTTGGTCAAAGCGATGAATATTCCACCCGACCCTGTACTGTGGGCGACTGTGGTCTGTTCTTGTAAGATTCATGGATTTGTAGAGTTAGGGTGAAAAAATTGGAAAGGAGTTGATTCAATCAGACCCTTCGCACACTGGGCACTACGTCAATTAGCTAGCATATACTGCAAAGCTAAGCAAATGGGAGGATGTGAGCAGAGTTAGACGATTAATGGTAGAAAGAAAGGCAAGTAAAACTGCCGGTTGGAGCTTGATCGAAGCAAAAGGGAGGGTTCATCGATTTGTGGTGGGAGACAGAGAGCACGAGCAACAGAAAGAGATATACGAAATGCTCGAAACGGTTGGAAGGAGAGTCGCAGAAGCAGGGTACAGAGCAGACGTTTCTGGCGTAATCCACTGACATCGAGGAGGAAGAAAAGGAGAATTCGGTGAAAGAGCACAGCGAGAGGCTGGCAATGGCGTTCGGATTGCTGGTGACTAAAGACGGGGACTGCATTAGAATTGTGAAGAATCTGAGGGTTTGTGGAGACTGTCATCAGGTGAGCAAGCTCATCTCAGATGTTTTTAGAAGGGAGATTGTTGTGAGAGATGGAAGCAGATTTCATCATTTCAAGAATGGCAAGTGCTCTTGTCAAGATTATTGGTAATTTGTTCATCATATTTCTGATTTTTTTGACCTGAATTTTCATTTCTTTGCAAACAAAACTGGCCTGTACAATTGCTGCTCATCATCACAGAAAGGCATGGGACCAAGGCTGTTGTTAATGTTGTATTGATACAATGCTAAGAGATCAACAACTTAGGATGTTTCTTTCCTACCCTTTACTCATTTTTTGCTCATGAGTCAAAAATATCAAATTCTGTGGGATCAAACTACCAAAACAAAAAAAAAGAACATGATCTAGAAACCCATTATCGATGAGCTTAGATTGAGCAGAGGCTGCAAAGTATCAGGAGCAAACTTACGAGCGAACAGGTAGCAAAGGGAAGTCTTGCCCGAGTTGTAGAGGCACTTTGTGCTATTGTTTCTAATAGACCGTATCAGCCCTTCTGTAATATTGGCCGGGCCATACGTCGCAGGGTGGGGTCCGCCCACCGACCAGTCGACATGTGTCACTGTTCGGTTTGAATTCAGAGAACCATGAAACATGTTAAGGAATGTAGGAATATAATGCTCGTCTGGATAGCAGGCTGGCTTGCAATATTTCGTGAAGAGGGTGTAGTATTTCACGTCTGATATGACGTAAACAGCAACCGAGCGGTTCATCTCAAACCATTGAGACCCTTTTCGCCAATGAGCAAGTTTAATATGGGGGAGCATATTTCGGCTGTAACGGCCTCGCCCGTATCGAGTGGGCTCATCATAGGACTCGACGAAGCTGTGGGAAGAAGCAATGAGATATTTGTGGACGGTTTTGAAGTCGTAGACTGGAATGCAGCTCTCGGAGAGAAGAACAAATCGCTCGTTTGAAAAGTCGAGCAGAGCGTTGGCTAGAAGCCGCCGCTCGGCATCAGAAAGAGTTGCACTACCCCAAGCAACAAACTGAACAAAAGATTGAAAATGAATTATTCACAGAGATTATATAGAATCTAATAAATCTTAGAATTGGAACAACTCTTGCAGGTAAGAAATCTTTCACATGAAGTTTAGAAGGATCAACAACAACACTGATTATAATCATACCAACAAATTTCACCTTTCTGTTTAAGTGATTCTCGATGCACCGACTAACAGTCTCAGATCTCAAACATAGATCGAGAAGCAGCCTACGGAGAGCAGCAGATGCCTCGTGAGTAGACCCGAATTCTAGTCATAAAGTGTTTTTATGGAAGAGATCATGGCATGGTTAATTAGTTTTATGTAACACAATCATATGATTTGGTGAAACAAACCTATGCCAACATGCATAACTAAGCAATTCCCAAACTTGGTTATGATCCAACGTCTATAGCTTCTTTGTTAAAAACTAGGCCTTCGCATATACGTTGACATGTCAAGCAAATAACCCGCCCTCGAGTGAAGAATACACATAATCGGGCTTTTCCCATTTTCCTCGTGCAATTATGATCTAACTTTAAGTTAGTTTACTTGTGCCAATGCAAAATTTAACCATTTTAAACTAGGAAAAGTAGTGAAATTGTTAGTACCTGGCTTGGGATTTGCCTCTGGTAGAAAACAGAGGTAGAGGATACGTTGAGTTCATAACCAGGGTTGCTATGGACATAGATAGAAAACAGCTCTTCATGGCCATGAAAGAACCTCTCCCACAATGGGAGCATGGGCAGAGGGCCTCTTGTCAAAAACATGAAGGCAACTTTTGGAACTCTTGGAAATGGGTAATCATCTCTCTTTGGTACCATTGAAGCTCTCCAAAACAGCTCTTGATCCGACATTCCATGAGTCAAATTTGTCGGTTGGACGAAATTCTCAATGCCCAAACAATTGTCCTTCTCACACACAGGAAAAATGGTACAATTGTTCACCGCATCAGTCGCAGCGCCAGATAAATGATTAATAAGAGAGTAAAGCTCGGATTGTGAACTGAAGTACTGGTTCATATGAGACGTAGTGGCTAACCCAATAACCACACCAGCCACGAAGACTAATAAAAAAGAGAGAACCTGCACAAGTTTAAGCAAACCCGAGTGCTTCTCTGGATCATCCTTGTCCACCCTGAACCTGGGCATCGCTGTCATCCAACTTTTTTGCCCAAAGAATTTTCACAATCAATAGAAAAAACAAACAGAAAACAAGTCTACAGATCTCTCAGTACCGGAGCAAAACTCTCCCCCTTACATCTCCATAGAAAGAACACCGGCATTAAATAACAGAAGGGATAAAGCCTTGATAAAGCACAAGGGGCAGGAGCATAGGAAGTATCGTCCAAATAACTCAGTGCGAAACGGACAGTCCAACAATCGCCGTAACGACAAAAAAAGAAAACGGAGAAATCGAAGAATCGCAAGCGGGAAGAGGAAAACCCGAAACGTAAAAAATCAGATCTCCTGAAAATAGAAGAGCTGACGACTGAACAGGTACAGCGCTAAGAAGAAACCAAAAAGAGACAGAAACGTCGATGTCGAAGAAACCCAACAAACAAAACCTTGCAGAGAATAGATAGTGAAATCAGTCGTGTAAAGATTGGCAGACAAAACAGAGAGACGCGGAGAGAGAAAGAGAGGAGATGGACAGGGAGAGCAATGGAGGAGATATAGAGAAGCGGAGAGAGAGCGAAGAATCAGAATCAGAGTGACACGTACAGTGCACCAACAAACCGCTGATTAGACACAATTAAGAGATTGCTAATTAATAATTAATTAATACGTATTTTGAGAAATAGCACAAATCATGCTAATTTTGCAAAAACTTGTCATATATTTGATCAACGCAGGTGGTGCCACGTGGATACACATGATTTTATGATCGAGATTTTTGCTGACGTGTGAATTTGATATCCACCGTCCAACTAGAAACACGGGAAAAATTATGATCCAGATTTCGTCGCCAACGGTTTCTCTTTCTCCGAATTATGAATTTTCCGGATTGAATCCATCATTCTCCGTCATCAATGCGGATTCGAAATCTAGTTCAATCTTTCCGTTTCGGATTGAAATGGATGAGTTTATTTGGGAGATTGCGCTGGGGGCTTGAGCAGGAGACGCGGACGAGATGGAGCAGGGGCTTCAGAATGATGTTGAAATTGAGGGTTTTGAGAGGGGCGGCTCTGATAAAGAGTCTGTCGTTTTGACGATGAATGAACCTCTGTTGCTTCGGAGAAGAAGCAGCATCGGCAAAACCTCTCAGCTCGCCATTGTTGGCGCCAATGTCTGCCCCATTGAAAGCCTCGACTACGAGTATGTCATGTTTTAAGCTACAGCTGCTACTGTGATTTTCCTCGGTTTTATCCAATGATCGGAATCCAATCTGTTACTTCGTTTTCTGTTCATTTTTTTTCTTTTTCACTTCCGCCGTCTTTTTTTGGCGGTGAGAAAATGAGCAAGGATTTAAAGGAAAAAGATCGAATCCCGCTATGGTCATATAACGTACATTCAACTTAACTCTGTTTCTTAATATACGTCTTATCCGCAGAATTCAAGGAAAAAAAATCGAAACGTCTCACATCCAGTATAGAATGTTGCATTGATGAACTATAGTAGATCAGAATCCCCAATACAATAACTTGATATTTTATTCCATGGCAAAGAGCATGGTCATTATTTCTTCTGTGAAATCTGTAAGATCTGTTATAAAGAAAGCGACACTGAATGAGTATAACTTAGAACCGAAATGATAGAACTGTCACTGAACTTCTGCCTCAGAGACTGCCCGTTGGATGTAAAATGTTTGGTTAATCTCCTCTTTTTATGCATTGTTTTAGGATCGCAGAGAATGATCTTTTCATGCAGGACTGGAGATCCAGAACAAAGACAGAGATATTTCAATATCTTGTCCTCAAATGGACGCTTGCCCTGCTTATTGGTGTCAGCACAGGGCTTGTTGGCTTCTTCAATAATCTTGCTGTCGAAAATATAGCTGGGTTCAAACTACTGCTTGCTAACAACTTCATGCTTCAGAACAAGTAAGCCCCAATTACTTAACCGAATCAGTATTTTAGTGTCATTCTGTTACCATTTTCTTTATGATCGTGTAGCTTGAGAAATATGAGTATATTTGCTGCCATTCCAGTTTCTATCATAACTTGTTAGTTTATGAGCGAACTTGCATCATATTTCTATTGATTCCTCATTGTACTTATCAGTACCATGTATGCTTTCTTTCTACGCAAAACCCACCTCTTTTATTTCTGTATATTAGAAATCATACATCACAATTCAAAATTACTCTATTGTCTATCGGTACACATTTCTCGCATGCTGGAAAGAGAGCCAATTTCTTTTCATTTCTGTTATCATATATAGTTGTGATATATGCTAGAGAAACTATCTGTGGCTAATATCATATTTTAACTTTTTTAAGTAAAAAATATCACAAGTAGTAGCCTGATTATTTTACCAGCGAGTGGTGCAGAAGTAAATTTCGTGTTAGGTTGGAGCTAATTTTTTTGCATTGATCTCTTTTATCTCCTGTGCTATATTCAATTCTTTGCAAGCTGACATGTTCATCTATGCAATTCTTTCCCACTCATAAAGTTAAAAGTAATGCCTTTAGAATGTTTAAAATGAGGGAGCTGGAGAGTTTTTACAATGGCAATACAAAAACTTTATCACTAACTCTAGTGCAGGTTTTATCAGGCATTTGCAGTACTTGCTAGTTGCAACATGGTTCTGGCTATTGCTGCATCTGCATTATGCGCCTACATTGCACCTGCAGCTGCAGGCTCTGGCATTCCAGAAGTGAAAGCGTACCTCAATGGGATAGATGCTCATTCCATGTTGGCCCCGACTACCCTCTTTGTGAAGGTTAGCTAGACATGATTTTGTTCAAGAAAACTCGTATAGGTTGTCATCGTCCTTTTATAGTCAGCACGATAAATCTAATCACCCTTCTATGTTAATGTATACTTCTTTTACATTACACGGAAAATAGCATCCGACTAACATAAATTGAATATGGCAGATCTTTGGTTCCATTTTAGGTGTTGCTGCTGGATTCGTTGTGGGTAAGGAAGGACCTATGGTACATACTGGTGCATGCATAGCTTCTTTACTTGGACAAGGAGGCTCTAGAAAATACCACTTGACTTGGAAGTGGCTCAGATACTTCAAAAATGATAGGGATAGGCGGGATTTGATCACCTGTGGTGCTGCTGCTGGAGTAGCAGCTGCCTTCCGTGCCCCAGTTGGTGGCGTTCTCTTTGCCCTTGAAGAAGCTGCTTCATGGTCTCTCTCTCTCTCTCTCTCTCTCTTGCTGGCTATGTGTGTGTGAGATACACTATCTACAGCTGGAGAACTTATTGAGAGAAGCAAGAGTCGAGTGACACTTTTTAGTGTGTAAAGTTTAATCTTCATTCAGTTGTGATGTTCTTGTTCGCTTCTCTCTCAATCAGTTAAATTTAGGTTCATCTTTTCTCTATTATTCATAATGTAATTCCTATATTCTTTGTTATTTACTATTCATAGGTGGAGGAATGCTCTTCTTTGGAGAACCTTCTTTACAACTGCCGTAGTAGCAGTTGTGTTGAAAGGTTTCACAGGGTTTTGTCGGGGAGGAAAATGTGGACTTTTTGGCGAGGGAGGCCTAATTATGTATGATGTTAATTCAGAAAAAGTTTTGTACCGCACCCCAGATTTACTGGCTCTGATATTACTAGGAGTTATTGGTGGTGTCTTTGGAAGCCTTTACAATTATTTTGTCGACAAGGTTCTCCGCACTTACAGCATCGTCAATGAGTAAGTCCTAAAAATCATTCATTTTCCGTTGCTGTTATTTTACTACAAGCATGCACGTAATTATTCCTATTCAAATATACAAATACGTGGATGATAATAGAAGAGTTTTATGATAACAAACTGAATGATAATTTTACTATTACTAATTATAGTGAATTAATTGCAGGAGAGGTCCTTCCCTTAAAATCCTACTTGTTGTTGCCATATCTCTATTAACTTCTTGTTGCTCTTACGGTCTTCCATGGCTCTCTATCTGCATACCTTGCCCTGCTCACTTGGAGGATCAATGTCCCACCATAGGTCGCACTGGTAATTACAAGAGCTTTCAGTGCCCTCCTAACCATTACAATGATCTTGCTTCGCTTTTCCTGAATACCAATGATGATGCAATTCGCAACCTGCTGAGCTCTGCTTCTGATAAGGAATTTCACCTCTCAACCCTTGCAATTTTCTTTTCTGCCATCTACTTTCTTGGCATTATCACTTATGGAATTGCTATTCCATCTGGCCTCTTCATTCCTGTCATACTTGCTGGGTCATCTTATGGGCGCCTAGTTGGGACACTTGTTGGCTCTCTATCCAATCTTGATGTGGGTCTCTTTGCCCTCCTCGGAGCTGCATCTTTTCTTGGCGGCACCATGAGAATGACTGTTTCTCTATGCGTCATCCTTCTTGAACTTACTAATGATCTTTTGATGCTACCATTGGTGATGCTTGTTCTTCTAATTTCAAAAACTGTAGCTGATTGTTTTAACAAAGGTGTCTATGACCAAATTGTCAAAATGAAGGGGTTGCCATACATGGAAGCCCATGCAGAGCCATATATGAGACACTTGGTTGTCAGTGATGTTGTATCTGGTCCGCTGATTACATTTTCTGGAGTAGAGAAGGTTGGAACCTTAATGAATGCTTTGAAGATGACAAAACATAATGGATTCCCTGTTATCGATGAGCCCCCAATATCGGATTCTCCGGAATTGTGTGGGCTTGTTCTGAGGTCTCATCTTCTTGTGTTGCTCAAAGGGAAGAATTTCACAAAGCATAAAGGGACTAGTGGATCAGCAATAATGAGGAGATTTACTGCATATGATTTTGCAAAAGCAGGATCAGGTAAAGGGGTGAAGATGGGGGACTTGGATATCAAAGTGGATGAGATGGAGATGTATCTAGATCTCCATCCTATTACAAATACATCCCCTTATACCGTAGTGGAAACAGTGTCTCTTGCTAAAGCAGCTATTCTCTTTCGCGACCTTGGCTTACGTCACTTATTGGTGGTGCCAAAGAAACAAGGGGTAAGACCTTCTTATCATCTCTTAAGTAGAATAAATGGTTACACCATGCATGCTGGAGAAAGTGCTTTGAGAAGAGTGATAATTAGTAGACACATTTTACTGCCTTTTTTTTATCGAGACGATGACATGAAAACAAACAATTAGTCAAATATTTTTATCATTTTATTTAACTAATAGAAGTTGACACCTTACTATTTTGATTGATAAAGTGAAAGAAAAATGTATTTTTTTGCTAAATTAGTTTTCAGAAGTTCATGCATGTTATTATAGTTCACAACTGCAGTATTATTACTCATCCATTGTAGTAGTCTTTTGCATTGAAAAATGATCTTATTTACTTGAACTAGAAATCTTATTCTATTCTGTGAACTTATATATTAGGACAATGTAATTTCTTACACTTGCTCTACTCGATTGATTGAAGCAATGCAATCTATGATTAAACAACTACTTTGTCAATGTTTTCAGCGGCCTCCAATTGTCGGAATCCTTACACGACATGACTTTATGCGGGAGCACGTGCTAGGACTTTACCCACATTTCAATACTGATAAGTAGAGGAGGAAAGTTAGTTAGAGCTTGGTGTGATACTACATTTATTGCCTATTCTTATGTTCTTAGTGATTTTGTCATTTCTTCTAGTGTTATCTTGAAACTGAGGCATTTATAAACCAGAGTGGGTGAATAAGTGTTTTTTCTTTTTACTATTTTGCATAGTCAGTAAGTTGATAGATAAAGCTGTAAAGGATACACTTGTGCACAGTCTACCATATTTCAGAGTAAATCTTTTGTTATTTAGCTCAGGTCCCTCTCTCTCCCTCTTTCTCTGTCTCTCTCTATCTCTATGCTTTAACAATATTATGTGCTATTATAGAAAAGAATTACGAAAATTGTCAAAAAAACGATGTAGTAGTCAGTAAAAATAACAAGTAATGAGTTTTCTGTAAGAACAATCTACTAGAAGATTATTCTTACAGAAAGTACTGAAGGTCTGGAGACAGAGAGCTAGCTTGAAGGTTGGTAGCAATGGAAGTGGTGTTAGAGCTACTGCAAATCGTCTCAATTTCCTGACCCAATTCCCGTCTTATTCTGTGAGTTCCCTTTATCTCTTTGAGCGTTAGAGCTTGGTGTGATACTACATTTATTGCCTATTCTTATGTTCTTAGTGATTTTGTCATTTCTTCTAGTGTTATCTTGAAACTGAGGCATTTATAAACCAGAGTGGGTGAATAAGTGTTTTTTCTTTGTACTATTTTGCATAGTCAGTAAGTTGATAGATAAAGCTGTAAAGGATACACTTGTGCACAGTCCACCATACTTCAGAGTAAATCTTTTGTTATTTAGCTCAGGTCCCTCTCTCTCCCTCTTTCTCTGTCTCTCTCTATCTCTATGCTTTAACAATATTATGTGCTATTATAGAAAAGAATTACGAAAATTGTCAAAAAAACGATGTAGTAGTCAGTAAAAATAACAAGTAATGAGTTTTCTGTAAGAACAATCTACTAGAAGATTATTCTTACAGAAAGTACTGAAGGTCTGGAGACAGAGAGCTAGCTTGAAGGTTGGTAGCAATGGAAGTGGTGTTAGAGCTACTGCAAATCGTCTCAATTTCCTGACCCAATTCCCGTCTTATTCTGTGAGTTCCCTTTATCTCTTTGAGCGTTGGAAAATTAGTCAATTCTATGTGAACACTACTGCTCTCTGTTTACGCTAAATTACCAAATTCAAATTCATTCCCTGCTGAGTTTTGATGTAATCGATTCAGCAAAAAAAGGTTTATTTGGTAATGTTTACAAGAGGAAGAAAGTTGTTAATCGTGGAGGGTGTTAGTGGTCGAGGAGAGTTTCTGACATTCTGTTAGTGACTAGGAGAGAGAGTACTAAGAGTTAGTTACGAGTGAATAAAAGAGAGAAAGGAGAAAGGAAAGGCATGTATTGAATATTATTCTGCTTGTTTGTGAAAGATATCCGAGTCTGTGGTATTTCCAGATTTGTGGGTTGTGTGTGGTTGTGTGTGTATTTGTGCTTGCTGTAGTTTTCTTCTGCAGGAAGTTCCTGGAAATAGAAGAAGGCTGCTAAAGGAGGAATACACACGCATCAAGTTTCTACCACCATAAAACTGGCAGTGCTAATCAATGGAATTCATGATATCTATTTCTGCTCAGTTTCTACGCAATGTCTCAACTTTTAATAAGCCTTATCGGCTAGCATGATTAGTGGAGTTGTATTGGTAGTATATATAATGAAAACTGTGAGTTGCTGGAAACATCTGCTCTTTGCTACATTCAAAACCATGGCTTCAAACAGCTCTAGATGTCTGTTTGGTATTAGTCTTGTCACTCTCTCTCGCTTCCTTTGTCTCTCTCTTTTGTTTTTTTATCTCCTATTCTAATTTTGAACAGGGCTACAATTTGCTGCTACTTCTTGCAGATTAAACTCGATTAAGACATGATTCTGCTCCTTTCAAAGGTGCTCATTCTATACAACAACAGGTTAAACAAATGCAAATCTCTTTCATTCCAGATGAAATCTGCAAAAAGAACAGTTATTTGATGGAGCAGCCATTTTGGTCGCCTGAAATTATTGAGGTGACTATTTGTAAAACAGTGGAATAGAGTAGAACATGGATTGTTATGAACAGAAGCTGATTTGATGGGTCCAATTTGTTCATTCACTCAAAGTGCTGTTGTTGAAGCAAAAGCATCTGCCTTTTTTACTAGTCGTGGTGGCGAAGAAACCACTCTACCTTCTCAAACCTTCATCCACTTGTTTACTTTTTCATTCATACTAATCCCATGTTTGGCAATAGTCTCTTTTTGGATTATTCTGTCTTGTCGTCTCCAATGATCGTGCAGTTTCTAACAAATTTCATTCGTCTGAAGTTGCAGGTACGAGACAAACGAAGAATGTAGAGGATCAGTGGGTTGGGAATCTGTGAGTGGAAGAAGATGTTAAAATTCAAAGAGGAAATAGGAAGTAGCCATGGATTTGATGGCCTCAAGCTCAAGCTCAAGCTCCAAAGTAATGTCATCTGATTTTCAAGATACAGCATTGATTTATATTGCAAGTAGAAGACTTTTTATGCTCTCCTCTCTCACTAACTATTCCAAATTTTTGTTGTATTTTTGACATTAACAACTTTTGTAGCACAAGTTATATAACATGCATAGATTTTGAGGAACAAATTTAAAAGATTTGAAGAATCTTTTAAGGATTGGTGTCAACATCTCATCTCCCGGATTTGCTCTTCTTCAGACAAAGTTTTGATCCAAACACTGTGTTGCAAGACAAGTCCGATGATCTTAATTCCCTACGAGAATCTCGAATAAAAAACATTAAAGCAGCCCAGTGTTTCTCAAAAAGGTATAGCAACTTTCGCCATTGAATCACAAGGGTTGACTTTTTTCTTGATTGATGGAAAGGCACACGTGGCTTCAAAAGTCAAAAGATGAGGTTGAAAAACGCATAATTAAAGGAAAGAGGTAGTAATGGTCTGTCTGGCTGGCTGGTTTGATTTTAATCCCCAAGCACAATTTCATCTTTTTTACAGTGCCCACCGGATCGTAGCAGCATCAGCAGGTTTGTGTATAATTACAGTACGTGGCAACCACTAATTGGATAAAGATTCAATTTTTTTTAATGGCATCCACTCGCACTTGGTTTTATTCATGTCTTCTGTCTCCACTTTGTGTCGACTGTTACTTTTCATGCCGACACCCCATAAACAATTAAGGGTCTACTGATTTGTTGATTGTTCCAATAAAAAACACAATTTTATTGTGTTCTGTGTATGTGGAGTGAGATAATCTGAAGTTGCTGTAAACTTTGCTTCAATAATGATCTTTTGTTACTAGTTTTACTTTTATGGCAGAATAAAATTTACTCTAATTCATTTTAAAATCAGGCAACATGAATGAACTATCAGAGAGACTGATTTACGAGCACAGAGATGGGCCCCAAACTGCAGAGAGAAGAAGAAATGGGCAAAGCCCGACTTTTTAGTGCTGTTTGGTGAGAGAGAGGAGGAAGAAGACGATCTGCAGAATCCACATATGGAACGCAAGTAAGCATTGTCAACCCTATCGACCCTTCAAAAATGGCCACCCAACGCTCCCTTTTGGAGAATGTGGGAAAAAAAGGCAAGTTTGAAGTTTGATCTGCACATAGACATGAAATAAGAGTGTGATAATATTCTGGAAGTTGAAACCAACTCCTTGCTTTTTTCTTTCATGATGGAATTGTTATCCACATTTTACTGCTAGTGCGTGTGGGGGATGTCCAACTTTTCTTGCTAATTTTTCCATCTTTCTTTGAAATTTAAGTGGACGGAGGCAGAAAAGGGGGCCCCCTTTTCTCCTTGGGAGATGCTTGGATGGCTTATAAATTTGGGGCCATTTCCTCATTCTGCTTCAAACGAGTCAAACTGCACCTCCTGCCTTCTTCTTGTTTTGGCTGAGAGGGAAGTTGAACAGACGTAGAAGGAAGAGGGTTGATGGAAATGGAGAGGAGGCAAAATTACAAAGGGGACAGTGAGAGAGTGTGTGGAATAATGGGTGAAGATACTGCTCTTGATTGGAGAGGAAGACCCTCCAACCCAAACAAGCATGGTGGAATGAAAGCTGCTTCCTTTGTACTGGGTATACCTCTCTCTCTCTCTCTCTCTCTCTCTCTCTCTCTGGGTTTTGATTTGATCATACTACCAATCCATTATCTCTCTCTCTGGGATGTTAAGGTCTTCCCATCATCGTTGTGTTTCTTTGTGTAGTGAGGATTCCTTCATCACATGTTTTGTAATGTGTGTAATTTCAGGGCTACAAGCATTTGAGATAATGGCAATAGCTGCAGTAGGGAACAACCTGATAACATATGTAATAAACGAGATGCACTTTTCTTTGTCAGAGGCTGCAAATATCGTCACCAACTTTGTTGGAACTGTTTTTCTGTTGGCTCTTGTGGGTGGATATCTCTCTGATTCCTATCTTGGGAGTTTCTGGACCATGCTCATCTTTGGTTTTGTTGAACTCTCTGTGAGCCTCTCTCTCTCTCTCTCTCTCTCTCTCTCTCTCTCTCTCTCTCTCTCTCTCTTTCTCTCTCTAACAGTGGCTAATATTCAAAAAGGTAGAACATGCAGAGAAGATGCTTTCATAATATAATAGCATCTAAAAAGGGGAGAGGAATATGGGTTTGTTAAGAATCCTCTCCCAAGTTGACTAATTTACAATATTTTACTGAGATTTTCTGCTATATGCACTTCTAGCATCAACCAATGAGTGAGAGAGAGAGAGACAGATTGCTGGCTTTTCAATTAACTAATCTTATGTGGTAAAATTGCAGGGTTTCATCCTCTTGTCAGTCCAAGCTCATCTACCACAGCTTAAACCACCAAACTGCAATATGCTGACAGAAGGAGAAGACTGCATCAAGGCAAAAGGCTTCAAAGCCTCTATATTTTTCATTGCACTCTACTTAGTGGCTTTAGGAAGCGGGTGTGTAAAACCAAACATGATAGCTCACGGGGCAGACCAGTTTGACCCGGCCAGACCCGACCAATCGAAGAAGCTTCCGACCTATTTCAACGGAGCCTATTTCGCCTTCTCTTTGGGTGAGTTGATAGCCCTTACTGTTCTTGTTTGGGTTCAGACCCATTCCGGAATGGACATTGGGTTTGGCGTCTCGGCTGCAGCCATGGCGATGGGTTTGATCAGCTTAGTTTCAGGCGCTCTTTACTACAGAAACAAGCCCCCACAAGGAAGCATCTTTCTCCCAATTGCTCAAGTAATTGTCTTGATTTTGTTCTTCTTTGCTGATTTGGGTGTTTTGTGTTTGTTCTGTTTTGTTGGTTAAAAAGCAGTAACATCATGTGGGTATATCATAAACTATGCAATGTTTATCAAAAGAGACATATAAGTTAGTGCTGTCTGCTGGCCCACCACCTTAACTTTTCCAAAAATATTTGTTTTTTATTTATTTTACCAATAAATAATCCTTGTGAAAACTACTTCTGCTCAGGTGTTTGTTGCTGCTTTTCTGAAGAGAAAGCAAGTTTCCCCTTCTAACCCCTACATGCTTCATGGGACTCAGAACAACAATGGATCTGACAATTCTAACACTCTTCTTCTTCACACCCAAAAGTTCAGGCAAGCCCATGACTTTCTTATCTGTTGATGGGTCGATAATTACGATCACGAGTTTTTAATATCTCTTCCAAGTTGTTTTTTTTTTTTTTTTTTTTTTTTTTTTGTGTTTCTAGCAGTACATAATATATCAAAGTTGAAGACAAATGTGTCAATTTCAGCTACCTTCACCGCTGCATCGCTCGTTTAGAGCATTGTAGCACCCAAACAAAAGAAGATTCACCACCCGAGACTCCGCTAGCTGAACTTGACATATTTTCCCTCACAACAACTCTGTCTGGAATTTCGACTTATTTACCAACGCAGTCGTGCTAAAATGTATAAGAGAAAGTTCATGGAAACTCTCAAAATTACAAAACTCATGATTGAAATTACTCGATCCTTGGGTATAAAATCGACTCATCAACAGCCTCGGAGACGGGAATTCATTCTTATCATGCATATGATGACTATACAACCAGCCCTCTAATTAGAATTTTGTTTTTTCAGGTTTTTGGACAAGGCCTGCATCAAAATTCAAGATGAAGGAGGCAGCACAAGAGAAAGTTCATGGAGATTATGTTCAATCTCCCAAGTTGAACAAGTGAAAATTTTGATTTCAGCTCTTCCAATATTTGCCTGCACAATTGTTTTCAACACCATTCTTGCTCAGCTCCAAACCTTTTCAGTCCAACAAGGCAGCATTATGAACACCCAGCTCAAATCCTTTCACATCCCCCCAGCTTCTCTCCAGGCCATCCCGTACATTATCCTCATCTTCATCATCCCTCTATACGACACGTTTTTCATCCCATTTGCCAGAAAATTCACCGGCCACTCCTCCGGGTTGCCCCCTTTACGAAGAATCGGATTCGGCCTTTTCCTCTCCACTTTTTCCATGGTTGCAGCTGCGATTATGGAGAAAAAGAGGAGAGATTCAGCCGTTTACTCAAACAACACAATATCTATCTTTTGGATTACTCCACAGTTTCTGATTTTCGGACTGTCAGAAATGTTCACTGCAGTGGGTCTCATCGAGTTCTTCTACAAACAGTCGTTGAACGGAATGCAAGCATTTCTCACTGCCATCACGTACTGCTCGTACTCGTTTGGATTCTATTTGAGTTCTTTACTGGTTTCTTTGATAAACAAGATTTCTTCAACAAATTCATCAGGAGGATGGCTTCATTACAATGATTTAAACAAAGACAGACTAGATCTTTTCTACTGGATGCTTGCAGGCCTCAGCTTCATCAATTTCATTGCCTATCTCTTCTGCTCATCCTGGTTTTCTTACAATCATGCTCTCTCCACGACATTAAAGAAGGAAAACAACTTCAATTCCTCAAAGAATAATGGGGATGATAATATTCCCTAAAGGAATATTGAACAGGCTAAGAGGTCATTCCTTTGTTACATATAATTGTGTCTGGTGAAGCAAAAGTTGGTCTTTTAGATACTTATTCTTCCTTAATTGTGGGTGGCTGCTTAAAAGTGGTAGCGAGGTGTCAAGTTTGTGTAAAAAGAAGAAATGTATACATTAAACAAGACTACCCTTTTGAAATAATCATGGAAAACTTGTAATATCAACAGTTGGAAGCATTAATAAGAAAGTTTGGCCAATACCCATTCAAAGATTCCATGAATTTCTTGGTTTTTGAACGACAGGAAAGTGGAGGATTAGGTATTTGTTTCTTTTTTAGAGAGAGAGAGAGAGAGAGGATCTAAGTCCAATAATGGAATCCATGCATTCATGCATCAGAGAAGAACATGATGAAAACTCCATCTCCAAGGTCAAAATTCAACATAAATGTATATTTTATGAAAGGAGACATGTCTCAAACATGTCTGGTTGTGGGAAGTTGTAAGCTGATGTGTAAATATACTTTACCCAAAATGTAAAATCATGGTGCTCCCTCAATAGTTGGCAGCTCATTTTCATCCAGTCGATCTCTACAGAAAGTTCCAATCAAACAAGAACAAATTGTAATCCTTCCCTCCACTTACTTCATCAGTTTAAAGTATTTCAACCAAAAAATTAAAAAAAAAAAAGAAAAAAAAAAAGATTAACATTCTCTAAAGTTGAAAACTGCAAAAACTTGGAACCACAATCCAACAACACCAGTTGCATGTGTGTGTGCACTGCAATCTATCTATATAACATGGGATGTGTTCAGTAGTCACAGTAGGGTATGCAAAACCAACATCTCTTACTTCAAAATTAATTGTAACTAATAAACAGGTTCATCAATCTTGGTAGGCCATAAACAGGAAATTCAACTCTCAGAGAGAGAGATTACCACGCCATATATTATCATAATCTTTGAAAAAAAAATGGCAACCTCATCAAATTTAGACCACTACAATTGTGGCCAATTTGTCTACTCCATCATTACAAACAAATTTCGTACCAAATCTTCTCTCTAGTTCCTTTTTTTTTTTTTTTTGGTTCCTATCCTTTCTACTTTTTTGTGGGTGAGAGAGAAGGGTGTACGTGTCATAAGATTGCATGCCAAACAAAAGTTAATGGGGGAAAAAATGGAAGCAGAAGGCAATACCCAACTATCCTCTTTCTTCCAAAAGCAAATTCTTCAAAATCATTGTAGACCATGTCTTTTATGAAGGTTTCTCCCCCAACATTTCCCTGCGAAGCTTATATTGCTGATACTAAGAACACAACACTGCCTTTCTGCGCACATCCATACCTCGCTCCTTCACCAGTCACTCGTTTCGAATGGAAATGATACTTTTCTGAGAGTGCTGGAGACTTTGATATTTCACTCATAAGATTCTTGAATTTTAGGCTGCAATCTCCTCCACTGCATAACAACAAAACAGTCAATTCGCCAATTAACATATAGAATTCAAAAATATAGGCATTTTGTTCACCCAAATATGTTTATTTATCTGTTACGACCCAAATATATTATGCTTTAAATCCCCAGAATCTCATCAACTTCTAAACTTGGATTTGTTTCTTGTATCAACCATGTTACTTTCAGTAAGTCGAGGTATATCAGAAGCATTAATTAATACATAAAAATACTACAAATATGCACGCACGACAACATCCTCTCCTCTAAAATTTCATGCGCCTATTATAATAGTCCAGTAGCTAGAAAGAGTCTTAGGTAACACCAAAACAAAAAAAAATAAAAAAATCAGAGCAGTGTTTCCCCCAAAAAAATTTCCCCTTCAATCTAAATACTAAGTTAGATCGTAGACATCATTTTGTGAAGAAAATAAGTGGCGTAGAGGAATATTTGTTTCGTAATGAAACAAAAAATTAAGAAAATATTGGAAAATAAACTCTTGGAAATAAATAAATTCCATCCCAAAGTCTACAGTCTCAAAGTCTGTCAACTAATATTCATAACAACCATTGAAATAAAATTCAGATTAAGATCTTTAAAAAATTGCTAAAAAGATAAAGTAAATCTCTAATAAATATTTAACAAAATAAAATAAAGCTCTAAAAAATCTTTAAGAAGATAATAAAGTAAATCAAATCAAATATTGAAATATCACATAAGATAAAGCAAATAAAATATCATGGGCTTATGGACTTGGACCACAATCATGTATTGCATCAATAAGTCAGTCATATTATTGGACCAAATGGATCACTCTTAAGAAGAAAATTCTAACTTTTCAATTTATAAAGAAAAATTATAGTAACAATCCTAACAAGTACGAGTTAAAATATCATATTATTGGACAGACAAATGTTATTTTGTGTAAGATTCGAACCTTATGCGAGTCAAAGATGCCAGTGCACGAAGGGCACTGCGAATCATGTCTTCGTTACGATCTACTTCTTGTTTAACAGCATCTTGCTTTGGCTTAAAATTGATAGTTTTTTGGAGAGGATCGACCAAGGACTCCAAAACTGCAACATATTACAAAGAATTGCGCAACATGATTGAGTTTACAAAAAAAAAAAAAAAAAAAGTTTAGTATAAGCACTCACCTGCCAATACAGCTGATGGACACTTGTCAGCAAGTTTTGAGAGAATAAGATGGCATGGCATTTTAACATCATAATGGTCTGAAAAACACATTTTTCAATCAATAAGACTTAAAAAAAATTATAATAAAAAAGCCTCCTATTCTTCTGAGCTTAGAGGACACCATCAATATATACAGTACAACAAAATCCAATTCGCATCCAGATTGAAGGATCATGCGCTTATAAAACTAACAAACTTTAAATAGATAAATAAATGAAACAAAACATCTTCCAGCATAAGGAAAGCTACTACAATCAACTCACCATCCAAACCAGATTTAAGGTATGGAACAATAAAAGATGAAGGGTTCACTTGATCAAGACAACTGTCCAGCAACGTGTCCACACATTCAAAAGCAGCCTTTCTCAACTCAAGCCCATCGTCAACAATGTGTTTGAAAGGACCAAGATCAACAGTTCGTATCAATTCTTGCTACACAAAATTTTAAACAAAATGTCAAGAAACAATCGACTCTTTTTCACTATAAAGAAAATTATTAAATAATAAAAAACTGAATGCATCAACAAAAGACGCCCAAGGACTACGAAATGCAAAGTGATCTTGCAGCTAAAACAGAAACATCTTAAAAGTTATACTATAATTAAATAAATTCAAGATCATTGTCCAAGAATTTATTTGGTGCAACAGAAATTTGTTTCGTAATCGAAACATGGACACAAAATAACATTAGAAAAATAACACTCACAACAAGAAAAATTATATTAATTATAAAAAATCTCTAATATTCACCGCAAACCTTTAAATAGAGTTTGAGTTATGATTTGAAATTTTTACCAGGATAAATTAAATTTTATACGATAATTTTTAAAAAGATAAATTCTATCTAACAAACTAAAACGAATAAAATTAACTACTAGAAAAGATAAAGTGAATAAAATATTAAATCATAGACTTATGGGCTTGTTTGGGTCTGGGCTATCCTACATCAATTATGAACCATATAATTTCAGGTCAGATAAGTTTGATGCTGATTTCAAACTTCTGCTTTCTTAAATCGGATAAATAAACTCTTTTAAAATAATTCAAACATTTATAATGTGAATTATAATATGAATTGGAAAAACTTAAAAAAGAAACAAAAAAACAAAAGGAGAATCAGAAAACATATGATCATTGTGTACTTTATAATTAATGATGAAGCAAGGGTCATCAAATGATCAAATCCAAACTTTCAAAGTTAACATTTACCTTCACGATGGTTTGATCATATAGTAGCGGCAACAGCTCTGGGAGAAGTGCCTTAATGAGCTTTGGCTTGTTGTGAGCGAATGTACTTAATGCCAAAACTGCAGCGCGTCTAACATGCTGATTCCAAATAAAATCAGCCAGTACTTCAAATTCGTAAAACACTTAACAACCACCACAAACAAACTACAATTTCCCTTAGTAACAAATGAAAGCAATGATTGAAAACATCGGAGAGGAGAAATGCCAAATATTTTTATGAAATATCAACAAAAGTATTGGCGTCCACTCAAAACCTAAAAACACTCATCAAAACTAAAGAGAGTATGGTGCAGTTATCTTTTTGTTGATAAATATGAAAGTTTTACCTTTAAATGAAACGGAAATACAGAAGTTTAGTTATAATTCTTTTTACATTATACCAAGGCATAAACCACTCTAAACTATGCTCAAATCTCTAGAAGACTAATGATATCTTCGTTGCACTAAGTGTGCGAAAAAAAAATTTGGAGCAAACTTTAAATTTGACTATATGATTTCTATGTACTAATTTTCATGCATTAATGTGCCATGAAGTGATTCATTCACGCATTAAAGATATTTCTGTCATATCTGTTACAAGACAATAGAGACAAAAGGCATACATTTATAACATGGTATCATCACTTTTTGAAATACAGTTCCGAGAGTTCCATATTTTCATCTAATGAGTTAGGATATGTACAGTCAAAATAAGCAAGCATATTCATCCCCCAATTGTTGATGTTTAAGTCGTCAAAAGAGACGAGGTTAGTTCAATAACGAGGCATCAAATATATAACTTACTGTCTTACACATATACATGTGTTTGTTAACTTACTCGGTCATCATCCTTTATAAGCATCAGAAATGATGAGATCTCAGGGAATATAATCTCATCTATTTTCTCAGGTCGTTCAACTATAGAATATTTGATGGCAATTACAACGGTTGCTCTAGTGAATGCTGCAGGACTTGTTATACGCACCTACAGAAAAAAATAATATGAAAAGAAAAACATCTGGAATGAGGCCAAACGTCATAATATTGAGCTTTCTAAACAAGGCCACTTGATCACTTACCTTAAGTGCGGGAACAAGTTTCACAGGCTCAATGAGGGCAATTTTACCTAGACATTCAGCCACAACATTCCGAACACCCTCTTCCTCACTTTCACAGTGATTAAATAGTAAACTCAGTATCTTCTCTACACTAGAGTCCTGAAACTCTGCCTTATCTACAGATTGCCTAACTATGACCTGAACATTGGTAAAATAAAAAGAAACTTAAGATGCAAAATTTACCATTAAAATCATAGAGAAAAAAATAATTATACCATGATATCTGATGAGCATACCTCTTTCAATGAATGAAGTAAAAGATATTGTTTCTTCTGCTGATTGTCGATTTGGTCCAAGATAAAAGGTAAATATCTAGGTAGATTACCAACAGCTATGTTACCAAGAGCATAAGACGCTGCAGACTTTATCTCTTCAAAAGGCGATTGAAAGGATTCAATAACAATATTCTCTACATGAAAATGCGAACTAAGGTCCTTCCTTCTCCCAATCTCTCCAAGACAGAGCAATGCTAGGTGCCGCTTAGCCTAAAGACGAAAAATGCAACTTTTGCAGATTTAGTACACCGGTAATTTTCAAAGAGCTCAAGCAATAAATACATGCGATCACCACATGAAAACTCATAAAACTAATGAAAAAATAAAAAAGTTCGAGCTTTACTTCAATATAAAGGCCTATAGAGGCTTTAAACCAAGTATAAAGGCAATCACTAAAATAGGTCTACAATCTCCTCTTAGAAAGTAGAAACCTTTTATATCTAAATTCTCCATACAAACTTCAGTAAGAAAAGTGGAGCAATGACAAATTAAAATCACAATTTTAATATATTTACTAACCTATTATAAAAAAAATATTTTGACTAGCCATTTAAAGGCACTCGCCACTACATTTAAAGGAACCTATCGCTTCAACAAAAGGAACTTACATTTAAAGGCGCCTAGGGTGACGCCAACAAAAAATTACAATGTTAAAATATTAACTAACCTCTAATAAAAAATATATATATATCTTCACTGACCAATTTTTTTGGAAGACGTAAACAATTAAAGGAATTAAATGAGCTCCCCGCTACATTTACTATTTCAAGAAGTTATGAACTAATCTAAGACCTAAACCAATAGTTATTAAATTAAAGGCAGAAATTCCTTGCTACATCTTGATAACCAAAACAACAAATTTAGTAAAAGCATTCAAAGGAGGAATTTTGATGAGAATAGAAATGAGTAAATGGCAAGAAAGCAGCTCACAGGATGGTTACTGCTGTCATTTTTAAGGATTTCAGTCAGCAATTTCACTGTAGAAGAACATTTCTCATCACCAGCAGCCAGACACAACACAGCAACACATTGAGCAATTGAAGACAGAGCCTGTTTTGCAACACCCCCTGATTGGGGAGATGGTTTAGCAGAAAATAGAAGAGGTTCCAGCAAAGATTCGAAGCTTGTGTTTGCAGAATAGACCAATGCAGCAAAGAAGCTCTGCAAAGCCTGAAATGGAAAACAATTCAAGTTTATAAACATGTAGACATTTTAAATCAAGATATGAACTTCACTACAGGGCAATGGAGTACCAAAAGGGCTTGTCCTTGGAGCAGTGAGCTTTTGATTAATAATAGTGCCTGGGGAAGAACTTTGTTCCTTACAGCCAAACCAATATTTGAGCTGGACCTCCTGTCAGCCATCAAGGTGCAGCAGAGTTCCAAGGCAAGAGCCGTCATATGCAAGTCAGAATCACTGGAAGGAGATGAAATTTGAAACAGGAAAGAATATGAGCTACAACGAAAGAGAGCTACAAAAAGAATATGAAAGAAGGAATGGTTAAGTAATGCCTTATCAAACTTGAAAGCTCAACAATAATCACTTCATATGCAGATGGACGAATTTGATCACCATAAGCAACTATGAGAGAATTTAGGGTGCCCAATGTTGCTTGCCTCAACACCCTATTAGCCTGATCCATAGAAAACACATGTATAAAGAAAAGAGATTCATATGTCCATGAAGTAACAAACATGCCAAAAAGATCTGAAGAGTTACAAGAGATCATTTCCACACCTTCCGCAGGAAAGCCGTCAGCTCAGATATTACATGCTCCAAAACAAATGATAGATCTATCTGAAGAGGAGAAGTTGCAATTACAGCAAATGCCTGGAAAGTGGGAAAAAGAACTTCAGATTTTGACCACCATATTACATAAAATCACATATGTTGCACCCACATCTATGAATTAAATATACCTCAAATGATAAAAAGTTAGGAAGTTGATGAAAGCTAGAGCAATGTAAAATCATCTATATATCACAAAACTTCATTTGCTTTGATGTTTCTGTTTTTTCAGACCAAGTTAGATTTCTCCTAACTAAATGGGATTCCACTTCTGAAGGTTCTACACATTACACTTTTATTATATTATTTTCCTACTGATAAAACTTGTAAATGATTAGATTCTCGAGAATTTCTCCTCCTCCCTTGTGCCTGCCTATCACTGTTCTTTTATTTTCTACCACATAAAAGAATGGACATCAGTTTTCTCACAAGCTTAGTGCAAGATCATGATATGGAAAATAAAAAAAGACATGGAGAGACAAAAAAGTTAAATTTTTTTTTTGTCACCAAGAATACATAAGCAACAAATAACCTTCACAGCTGTAAGTCGAGTTATCTCATTTCCCATCCGATCAACAAGAACAGGAAGGCAAGCCGGTAATTCTTCTTTAAGGTTGTCGCCAAAAGTTGACACAACAAGCCCCATGCAAGAGATTGCACACTCTTTAACCTCCTGAAGGGAGGATAAAACAAGTAGTAAGCATATAAAATTCCTTTAAAGAAAATAATAACAACAAATAACGAAACATTCATTCAAATTAACAAGTTAAATTGACCTGATCTTGATCTTGATTGGTCAACCGTGACATTATGGCATTATAAATTGGATGAACGTAAGGTGTGAAATCAAATTGTATCCCCTACATCAAAAGAAGTATCATGAGAGACAAATATTACACATTAAAATAACAAGAATTTTTTATCTGTGCAACTAGAGCTCACCATAATATTTGGTCGCACGACACGGACAAGTGCTCCACACACTCTTAATGCCTCAGCCGTGACTTTGTAATATCGCTCGCTAACTGCAGATAAAACAGGACTAGAAAGCGCCTGCAGTTAGAGAGTTCTGAAGTCATTAAAGTGATCAGTTTCACATTTATGCCAATGCTACCTGATTTATGCTCTTTTTCAAGATATTTAACATCACAACACATTTATCAGACTTTTTACAATATTTTGATTATTCTTTTGATGCTTGGTAGATTTTCAGACCAGTAACAGGCTATTTACAGAGTCAGTCACTCCAGTAAAAAAATTAGAGCAAAAAATCGGGCAATAATTTTCAAAACTAATCTGGGAAAACATAATATATTCAATATGTAAGCAAATGCAATTGCAATTAAAGAACTCCTGAATTTTGTATGGACTAGTATACAATTTCAGTTAAGAGGGAAGTTTTGAACTCAACAAGCTGCACTGCATTTTTGAAGCAAACAATTTTTTCTTACCTTTATATGAGGATGGAAAACTGAGGGAGAGTGTGAAGCCAGCACTAATCTCGTAAATATAAGGGCTTCAATCTTCAAATTTGAGGTGGAGGATTTGTCCTGTAAAGGAAAGAAAAGGAAAATCAGGAAAAGTGGGTTGATAATACCATATATCATCAATTTGGAAAATATTAATTTTCATGTTGCTAAATAGGCTTGTTCTTCGGAGTTTATTAGGATTTATCCTTTTAGTGTCGTCTTCGAGAAATTGCTTTAGATTGAAAGTTTTATTCTTGAGAAAGGTTTTTCCTTTCTCTTCTAAGTAATTTATCTCTATCAATATATTTTGTTTCTTATCTAAAAAAATACCACATAAATTAAAAAAGAAATAAGTCAATAGAAAGAAAAAAGCATTGCTTACGCTTAATGCCTTTTCAATTCCTGGAATGAGTGATCCAATGTGGTCAGCAAGACAATCGGGCAACACAACCACAAGCTCTTTCAAAACAGAAAATGCACCAACCTGCAAGTAGATTAGGAGATGTAATGCTGAACAAACACCTCAAAATAATTGGGTTATTATCAGTCAATATTCTTACCTTTGTCTTGATAGATTTCTCTCGAAGCTGTCTATTTATTGATTTGATAGTCTTTGGCACTTCTTGCTTCAATAACCATCGAGGACTGCATCATGTTTCCATTATTATATAATGAAACTATATTTCTACAATAATAGAGACATTGCCACTATCGAACAATGAGTTACTCAAGTGCTAACCAAAAAACCAAGTTGAAAAGGTAGTGACTTCGGGATTTAAATAGAAATGAAAGATTTGTTTTGTATTTGAAAAGATAAAGACCAATCAAGTCAATACACAACAGAAGTCAAGAACATAATTCCAAGAATCAGAATGCTATTTTTCTGATAAAAATAGCATTAATAACTATTTTGCTTGAGAATGCTCTACAGGCATTGCTTTAATAACTTCTTACTTGTATTTTGCATTTTTCATTGGATTTACCATTTAGGGCCGCACATTGTAGATTTAGTTTTGTGCAAGTCACACTTGCACTGGTTCTCAGGAGTGAAAATTCATCAAGAATTCTAATACTTGATTGATCTACAGATGATCTAAGGTTCATTTTTTGGTCCTATCACAACATAAATCTATTGAGAAAAGTCAAAAGTCTGCCTATTAGAACACATAGGTATCAACTGGTTAATGTTGATATAATGTACCTTACCACATTAAAGAAAGTGGGACTACTATTGGTTCATGAGCACTCATCTCTACAAATCACCCTCTATCCCCTCTTGTTGTTTTCCAATCATAATTCCAAACAATGCACTAAGGCCAAGAAGTCCAGCCTATAAAATGGTTCAAAACAACAATCATTTCTTGGCAGTTTCTTCTACTTTTTGGAATATTACACTTCTTTCAGGTCGAGTGAATGAGGACAATAATTAATCAGGTTTACTAGATTTGAGAGTTATTTGGAAAATCATTGTAGATCACCAAGGATTGGGTTTGTCAAATATGAGGTCTTTTGTAGTGCTTGGATTAAAAGACATCCATAGATATATTCAATCACACTTGGTCAAATATAGAGTTTGAATGTCAAACTAATTAGATAAATTTTCTTTTGCGGAGCTGTTATATTTATATTTGTGTGGATCATACTCCTCTTTAGTCGCAAGATTTTTTGTTTTGGTCTTCTATAAAAGAACTCGTGTACAGTTTCCACCCCTACAAACTGTTATTCTAAACATGTTTCCGTCGTATAAAAAGATTGATAAACACTCAACATTGCATACATTGGTCAGTCACATTATGCTACGTTAGTCCCTGAAGAAAATTAAATGACCTTGCCTTTGTTCATTTACTTCAGTTTGTCCTTTTGTGACGTTTCCTGTTTGACGCAGCAGCTCTGTGAATGTACTGAATACATCCATCTGCAGTACAGCAAACCACCTTTAAAGACACAACATAACACTAAAAACCAAAACCCATGTTCAACATAGTTTATTTAGGCCATACTCACCTTCACATTTTCTTCCCTCTCTTTAAATCTATCGATCAACTTTGGACAAGCCTGTACGGTGAATGATTATATGACAATTACTATTGTTATAAAGATGCTCAGAAATAGAAGAAACTCCATTTCAAATAGAATAGTAAGATACGTGGGAAATAAAACATATCCCCCACCTCATTACAGATAAAATGAAGGAAAGTTGAAATATTCTCCTTGCGAGAGACCACATCACAGCAAATAATAAAGAAACATGCATATGAGACAAAATTGGCTAAGATATGCCTTAGATAAATAAAGGAAAAATAATTTCAAAAGGTTTTAGAAGGCAAGAAATACCTCCTCGTATAGCTTTGAAAGCATCTCAGGACGAGAAACAATTAAAGCCGCCAAGCATTTAGCAGCTGCTCTTCGAACTTTCCAGCTGATATCTTCATCGTCAGTATATTCGTTTGCACTCTCACTGGAATATCACAGAAGTAACTAGTCATGATTTCAAATCTATCGGAAAAAAGCATATGTAAAGAAACTTAATCTTAGAAAAACTCACTCTTCTTCCTCTTCCTGATGACTTTCATTGTCACTATCTTCCTCCATATTATCAGTAAAATTAGGATCATAACTCAGATACTCTAAAGTAAGATGAAGAATTTCATCGCAATACGAAGTGATGTCTTTAGGACACCTCAATAAGAAACTTTCTAGAGCCTGTATTCAATATAGCATTTAAAAGAAGAGAATATTTTTTTAGAAACAAATGAAAATAAAAAGTTATTGGCAAACAATACCTGCAAGTTGTATTCACGTAGCTCTTCATCGTTCTCAGAAGCACTTTTGCAATAGCTAATAAGCAGTGGAACTGTGTCTGCAAGATGAGGTCCAAATCGATATCCAACAGCTCGACTACAATATAAACGTAATTCAACTTGTTAGAAGAGGTTAACCCCGAATAGGGTTATTTTTACAATAGTCTGGTTGGGATGCTGACAAACAAATACATAATATGGTAAGAGAAACAAGCACTGGATGAGAGAAGCAAGAATGTCCATTCCATGAGAACAATAACATAAATTACTTTTATTTCAAGCATAAAATGAAATTAGTGCTGAAATATTTTCCTTTGGATGAAATGTGAGAAGCAGATATATCCAAATATGACAATTTAATTTTTTAATGACCGTATAGGAAAAAAACATTGATGTTCGACATGTAGAAAAAATGAACAGGAAAAACGCTCAATATTTCAAAAGAATAACTTCAACTCTTCAAAAAGCAATCACCTCATCATCCAAGATAAATCTACTTCTCTTGTTCCATCGACAACTAGAAAAAAAAAAAAAAAAAAATTGCACTGGTTTAGCCATATTCTTCTTTTTTCCACCCCTTAACCCCCTCCATTCAACAAAAAGACTTTCACCCAAATGATATAAAGTCACTCAAACACCCAATACTATAGAGCTTAGGCTACTTAAAAATGAAAAGGAAGACGATTTCACCTCCTCCTCTCGAAGGTTTAAATGATCTTTTCTCATTTTGATGAACAAGATCCAAAGGAATTTGATACATAAAGATCCCATGTTCCCTAGTGATTATTGTATGTTTGTTGGAGGTAATCTCATTAGTTGGAAAAGAAAAATACACACTTTTGTGGCTAGATCAAACACTAAAGCAAAATGTAAAGCTCTCACTCGAGGACTTTGTAAGATGTAATGAATGTAATACACAATTATGACCCAATTCATGAACAAAGCCTGCATTAAGTTTCCTATTTTATTAGTTTCTTATCAACATTAAGTTCCTGTTTACATTAGTTAGTTTTCCAATTTATTAATTTCTAAATTTTATTAGTTTCTTATCCTAATTAGTTTCTTTAAGGTTGGTTTTGAAAACTCTATAAAAGGAGTTTAATTGGGGCTGACTTTGAATAATACAGATTTCTTACTTTTGAGATTTTATTATCTCATTTTTTTCTTTTATTTTTCGTTTCAATTTCAAAACAAACTTCTTCTACATCACATTGGGTGTAGCTTACATTCACCTGAATAAATCTCATGAGATGCAAACATTATGCCCTTGGAAGTTTCTCTATAAGATTCAAGGTAAAATTTGTCCGATTATTTAGAAGCATGGACAAAGTTTTTTTGCAACACAACGGATATGAACTTGGACAGTAAAGTATATGGATTTGTAAGTAAACTATTTCCAACAACTGTGAAGTTGCCTTACACATGCGGTGAAAATTGAAAAGAATCGAAAGATTCATTTGTTTCCAATATCTAAATCCAATGTTCTCATTTAGTACATCTTCCAGTTCTAGAAAATTTACTCCATCTTGCATTACCAAAAAGTGATGAAAATACAATGCCAAATACACAATGCTACATGTTCCCTATAACAAGGCAAATGTTACACAGAGCATACCTTAGAGCACCAATCATTTGAATATTTGTACGAGTCATTTCAGCTTTTACACCTTTACTTTTCAAGTTCCTAACAACATCAACGGTTGCCTTTGCCAATAGATCATCCGACAAGCTTGAAGCAAGAGATGCTGGAGAAAAATGGATAAATTTACAATATACTAAACTTTTTGCAGAGAGAAGCTACTAAAAATATTCTCAATAAGCTAAATGCACAGGGTAAAAACTATAAGATACTTAAAAGGTGGTAACAAACTGGTGTAAAGAGAAAAAATCCAAAATATATCAAAGAATTCTCAAGATGTATGTTGATACAAAAATCCCAAGAAGATGCAACAAATGGATAAAAAGCTCGAGTGAAAAAATTAGTCATTCCCTAAAATGACCTTTAAACCTTGTGCTTCCCTCAAAATGAGATATAACGAAATGCTTCATTTTTTCCCCAATAGATATATTAAAAGAACAAAGCACTGGCACATCAACTACTCTCCTATTTATAGTGCTTTTAATTTCCTTTGTTAGAAAATTATACAGGCACCAAGTTAATAAACTACTGCACTGTCTCGTCAAACTGTAGTTATCTATCAACTATACAGTAAACTTAAAGATGGTTAATGTACTCTAAATCACGTTGCAAAGTAAAATTAGCTAACGAATATAAGTGAAACCCAAAAATAGGCTGTTTTTCAACATGACTTTTCATACAAGAAAGAGACTTGCTCCCGTACACAGATTTATGATTTGCCAAGATAATATCTATATTTATTTCATCACAATAAGTTTGCTAATATAATAAGGGAGAACAATGTGAAAATACGAAAAGGAGAGCACATACTTCCAAATTTGCTTCAAAAAATTGGTAAGCATCACAAAAGTAAAAGAAGATTCCTCCGAAACTATTTTATACAACTTTTTCTCTCAGTGAAACAGTAAAACTACTAAACCACCACATAAGTTGTCTAATGTAGATTCTAACACAATACTATCAAAACCAGAATATACAATATTTTATGTAGATCAATAAAAATAAGATGAACCATTCAAAGTATTGCAGGTGACAAATTTAAACATAAGAAATTAATCATTTGATACCACTTACCAATACATGACACTGTCTTCTTTCTGACACTAGCTTGATTGGAACTCAATTGAGACAATAATGCACCTAATAGAATCTCGTGGTCACTGGCCATTAGATTCCCAAATTTATGAAGAACATCGCACAAGATATCAAGAGATTCACACTTTATCTCCGTACTAAATCCCTGAAGAAAGTTCAATAAATACATCAACCCAAAGACTAAATTAAATAGTTAACAATGAATTTTTTACTTGTTTTGTCATTTTTATTATTTTCCTAACCGCAGGGAAAAAAAGCAAAAGAAGAAAGTCATATTATGCATTTCGGCCTTACTGACACTCACAAACAAACAATGAGAAAAAAAGCAAGGGCATTAGAAATAAGTTCATAATACTTACTGGACCAGTAATTCCTTTTATCAACTGGGGTGAAAGGGAAATGAGAATGGATTGCGCTAGTGATGGCACAGAAACTTCAGAAACAATTGTCTTCAAGGCTATGCTAGCAACATCACGATGCTGATCCTTCCCGTTAAGTAATTTATCACAAAGTTTATTAGTCATCTCCACTACTCGTCCCTCAGTGACCTTTTTCACCATTGGAGCAAGACTGAAATTTTAAACAGAACAATAGAACTAAAATAATGCACAAAGAAGTAAATAACTTCAAACAGACTAGATTATTAAACTACCCCATGAAAAACATGTCATTAAATTCTACAGTCAGTGATAATCATGAAAGGCAGACTGATATGGAGAAGCCAGCTATCGTTATCTGAAGCAACAAAACCTCATGATCACATGAATGAGTAGCAACAGCGTGAACCCATACCATTTCACAGCTAATCCTGAAACATCACCAGCTGCATCATCAAGCTGTTGTATGATGATGTTTGATAACTTGATCTCCAGATCAGAATCCGCTTTAAAATTGTCTTTGCTCAATTCACAAAGCAAATCAGATGTTGCCATATATCTGTAATCTTTATCCTTGCCTGTCATCTGTAGAAAATGCACTCAAAACAAATTTAGCGCCAGAAAAGTTTTAATGGAAGCATTTTCACTCATCAGCATTATACCCAAACCAGGGTGGAGCAACAAAAATTACAAGATGGCGTGTATGAAAAATAGATATGGTACCTTTTCTAGTATACCCGTCAAAGTTAAATTCGCCATTGCTGACAATTTAAAGAATGGGTTCTTGAAGTCTCTAACTTTGCAAAATCTGAGAGAAAATACAACATAAAAGAAAAAAAAAAAAAGAGATAAAATGGTGATCAGTAAATTGCTCAGTTCTTGAGATGTCCTGAACACATCATAATTTCAGGCAGAATACACACAGGACTCTTTAAATCAGTTTTCAAAAAAAGAAAAAGGAAAACAAGCTAGACGCGGAACAACAAAAGAAATAGAGAAAAAGGGTAAATGAGAGGAACCAGAAACCCTAGCCGAATCGTGCATTAGAATTAAAGAAAGATGTAAAACCGGGCAGACTTATTAAAAGAAAAAAAAAAAAGAGAATAAAAAAAAAAGAAAGATGGCAAGATTGCAACGAAATAAGAAAATCAAAGGGAACAGAGACGGAAATCCAAAAATCAAACGCTGAAAGCGGAATCGAGTGGGAGTAGGTCCAGGCGAAAACAAAAACAGACAAGGAATCGGAAAAGAAATGCATTGAGTAACATTAAAAAGATAAAAGAAAATAAGAAGAGAGAAATGAAGTAGTCGGATACAGGTGCAGAGAAGAGTACCGCCTTGAAGAGCTCCCCTGCTGTCCAACTCCCGAAGAAGAAGAAGAAGAAGAAGAAGAAGCACTGTCTTCCTTCCTGCCTTTCGTTTGATGAGAACAGTCGCCACTTCACTCTTCCACTTCCATTTTATTACCGTTTGGTTACCCGTCTGCCCGTGCCCGTACCCGTACCCGTACCCGTACCTGTACCCGTATCCGTACCCGTACCCGTACCCGTACCCGTACCAATACAAACTATACTTCCCTCTGCCTTGAATCTTCCGTCTCTTTCGATAGTACCCAGGCTTCTCTCTCGCTTTCTTCTCCCTTATTTCCACCATTTCCAGATCCTTTCTCCTTCGCATTTCCCAGCTCTCAGCTCCTCTTTTTTCCAATCTTGTTTTCTTCATTCATGGCTCCGATTAAGCTGAACCAATCGCCGGGCTCCGCAGCTCAAACCATGGCCAATTCTCAGGATGCTCGCCTTCTTGTTCGTGAAACGCTGCGTGTCACTGCTACTTTGGCTTCCGCTCCGCCTGATTCCGTTCCGCAAACCGCTTCTCTGAGTGTGAAGGATGATCAGAAGCTTCCCTTGCTGCATGGCAAGTTTATTGATTCCAGCTTCAGCTTGATTTGCTGCGAGGAGATCGACGGCCGCAGATGGAATTATGTCGCTGATGGCGACGTTTCCGGAAGGTTCAAGAAGACTTCCATTAGAGCCATTAACTTACACTCCCCGCAAGCTCCTCTAGATGTTAGTTTTTTTTTATCATATCCTTAACTGCTCTGTTTGGCGTGCATTTTTCTTTTATGAATGAGATAATTTTATTAGAGCTCAGTTAATTTACGTATTTTTTTTATGTTTATAGTACTCGTACTACTAATATAACCTGTGATTTATTTAAAGTATAGAAATGAGAAGTACCCGTAATACCTTTTGAAATTCTTCAATTTTTCACTTACTTCCACACGGATACCTGTTTTCTCTCCTAGATTTGTGTTTTTTCTGCAGCATTGGTTGTATATGAAAATTTCATTATATTATGTTATTGGCAGTAATGAAGTATTATACTCATAATTTTCTGTGAACTGAGAATCCATCTTTCTTCACTGAGAAGTCAAGAAGTTCTTTTATCATGAATAGTATGCATGAACATGTGATGCAGGAGTTAATGTCTTTTGTGCGATCGTACGTAGTTCCAGAGGGTTTTCCTGACAGTGTTACACCCTCTTACGTTCCTTATATGACCTGGAGAGCTTTAAAGGTATATTTTTTAAATTTATGAAATTTCATTTGATCCTGTGATGATATCTTTGGTTTTTGATAAAAGAAGGTGATTAGGAAAACAAGAATATGAATCCCTTGATGCTTCATAAATGTAGCATTTTTTTGGTGGAGCAATGGGTGTTTTCACCACACAAACTCTCTTGAATTCAGTTGGAGTCTCCAGAAACAAAGCTACTTCCGGGGCCATTGCTATCAACTGGATTCTCAAGGTGAGTTGTTCGTCTGAATGAGTATTTTATCTCTGAATTTGATAGTTGCTAAATGATTAGATTGGCTTGTTCTTTGTATTTTAACAATTAACAAGTGAATTAACCTCCCAAACTGAATATAACATGTGTTTTGAGTTGTCAAGCTGGTGCTTTTTAGGTACTTTGCTTTTCTTTGCACTAATACAGGTTTGAGACATTGAATTCTCTGAATGGCATAGAAGGGTTCAGCCATGCGAGCATGCAATCATTTTCTTTCCCACTATGTACAAGAGATGGATGATATTTTTATCTTTTGATTATTTTATATGAATATTGTGGCAGATCTGTTAAGACATAGTGTCAAAAATCATTTCTAAATGCATAAAAGTTCTTCATTTGGTGCTTTTTTTTTTTTTTTTTTTTTGTAAAGCGTCCTAAATTTGTTTCACATAGAATTATTTGTTTCATATATTTTTATCTTACATTGTGGCAGATCTGTTAAGTCATAGTGTTAACAATCATTTCTAAATGCATGAAAGTTCTTTAATGTTGCTTTCTTGTGAATTTCGCAAAGATCCTAAATTTGTACCTCATAGAATTACGAGAACAATTTGTATCCCACAGGATGGTGCTGGTCGAGTGGGTAAAATGCTTTTTGCTCGGCAAGGAAAGAAATTTGATTTTGATCTAAAGCAGGTGAAATTTTGTCATTTATGTGTACTCAACTCTAAAATCGTGTCTGGGGATTTTCTTGTACACAAAGTTCAATTTTGCAAATTTTGATGGTTAGATGCGGTTCACCGGTGATCTTCTTATGGAGTTGGGTGCTGGAGTAGAGTTAGTAACAGCAGCAGTGCCACACCTTTTTCTTCCTTTAGCTTGTGCTGCTAATGTAGTGAAGGTGAGATAATTAAAAATAAATTGATTTAGTGTTAGTATAATTCTGAAGTCTTGTATTCGCTGTTCTTTTTCATTAGAATGTAGCAGCTGTAACATCAACATCAACTCGAACTCCAATTTACAAAGCATTTGCAAAGGGAGAGAACATTGGGGATGTCACAGCTAAAGGCGAATGTGTTGGAAATGTAGCAGATCTGGTAGGGTTGCTGTTAATAATGTTTTTTATTGCCACGTAAATATGTAAATTTAATATTTAAATTTTTTTTTTTATCACAACTGATTGGCTCAACTGGAATAAATCTTATTTTTTTGTAGCCTAGGATTATGGCCTATGTGAATTTTCAATATTTATGTGGTGACATTGTTCACTTGTTTGTCAACTTCAGTAGGTATATTGACAAAAAAAAAAAAAAAAAGAGTAGAAGCTCCTACTTAGGTGCTTTTATCTCATTCTGATCATTTCACGTAGTTATGACGGTCTCAAAATGATGACATGGCCCAGGAGACCATTGATGTTCCTCTGGCTAAATTTTTGGTTCATGTTATTATTAACGTCAAAGTTACTGGTGGAAATATTGACTTCTAACTTTGGGCCATAAGTCGTGAGCAATTGGATTGGTACGTCGAATGACAACTTTTAGGCCTTGTATTTTAAATCTATGTCAGTATTGGTGCTGATAACTACCGCTAACATTGTCTGAGTCATAACCATATGGAGTAGTTATTTGGATTGGTAAATCTAAATGACAATTTTTTTGTCTGTTTTATTGCTTGATAAGTGCATAATCATTTATTACGATTTGGGAAAAGCTTGGTTTGCATATAAGGAATATGATTTTGGCAGAGAAGTAGCATATAAGGTTCCAAGTTTCCTTTTTAGTAGAAATTTGGCTTCCTGCGAAAAAAAAAAAAGAATAATAAATAACCATATAAAACCATTAATTTGCTGATTTTGTCATGCTTATGTCACTAACTTTTGTCATATCTAACATATCGGTCATTTTGATTTTACCTTTGCAATTACTTTTTACTGATCAAGAAACGTCATTTCATTTTGAAGGAGATGATCAAACTAGTACTCAAAGCATTCATTATTGTGTCTTCATGGGTGTATGAACTGAGCAATATGCTCAAGATGTAGTCTCTAGCACTAAGAGCAAAACTCTATAGCTATGTAGATAATCTTAAAGGTCACTTTTTTGTGGTCGAGGAATGAACTACATTTATCTTTCTTCATAAAGTATTGATGTAAGATATATGCAATCATGCTCGAGCTATTTTATTTGGAATATAGTATTGGTGAAGGGAGAAAGTCTATTTTTTAAGATATATGTCAATATGCTCAAGATATTTGGTACTGGTTTCATTATAGTCGTACATTATTGCTTGGGATTCTGTTGTATGTTGATATTCATTTCAGACTTCCAACTAATTGACCTTATGCATCCTTGCTGATTTTTTCAGAAACTATAATATTGTTTGACGGTGATGTATATTTTACTGTGTCTTGTGAAGCTAGGAACTGGATTAAGCATAATGATGTCAAAAAGAAATCCATCTTTGGTTACTACCTTCACTCTTCTTTCATGTGGATATGTTTTTAGCTCATATCAAGAGGTTTGCAATATATAAAATAGTGTTTTCAGTTCTGTCTGACTACCCAAATTGTATTTTGATTTGTTAAGTGTTTTATGGGTACAACTTACACTGATGTTATTTCAGGTTAGGTCTGTTGTGTTGCACACATTGAATAGGGCACGATTCACTGTGGCTGTGAACTCCTTCTTGAAGACAGGTCTTTCAGCCATAATTTTCTAACAACTCTCTTTTCCTTCGTTTGTTTACCTAGCTCTGATATCTTTCTGTAAAACTGGAATTGGAATGATAAAAACCATACTCTTTCATTAATCTGATAATATTGATAAAGCTCTATGTCTGTTGTGCAGGGCGTGTGCCTTCATTGCAAGAAGGAAATATCAATGAAAGCATAATAAATTTTCCTTGGCTGAAGGCTAGTCCTGTTGTTCTTGGTATGTCTTTGGATATCCTGGTTTTAAGCGTATTAGGACATCTCAATTTGCAAGCATATGAACATTCTTTTGCAGTTCCATTCCTCTGTGTGTCTATCGATCATGGATTATAGATCTGCTGATTCTTGGGTCTACTATTTGCTATTGTTTGACAGGGTCTAGATTCAAGGATGCATTTCAGGATGCAGGTGCATATATTTCCATACAGCCTCTCTTCGCAGTAAGTCAACTTTGCCTCATTGCTTCTGGTTCAATCATGTTTAGCATTCCTTCTATCAGTAAGTCAACTTTGCCTCATTGCTTCTGGTTCAATCATGTTTAGCATTCCTTCTATTTTTTTTCCAATCTGTCACATTTATCATATTTTGCCGCTGGTGAATGACAGAGAGAAAAATACATCGTAACCTATAATTCATCAACGGGTAAAGTATATGCATTGCTAAAGGATCAAGCGAAGTCAGATGACATTCTCAAAGCAGCTTTTCATGTGAGTTTATGACTAGTTTTTGTTTTTTATTATTTATACTGAACTTTTGTGTATGATGCATTATTATCTCACTTTTCGTTGCAGGCTCATGTGCTGTTGCATTTAATACATCCATCGAGTGGGACTCAATACTCGCAGAAGCAGAGTGACGTATGCTCAAAATTCAGTCCAACAAGTGCTGATCTTGAGTCTCATGTGGCTGAATCATGCAAGACGGTTTCAACCTTGTATGGTCATTTCAAGAGCAAAGCTGCAGAGCAGGTAGGTGAATGGAATTTTCTTTTTCCACTTAAAGCATTAATTATAATTTCAAAGGACGGTTAAACCACCACGTAAATGGAGGGAAAGCTGTGGTAATATGGGCCCATCTATCTGAACGAGCACAAGTTGCGAAATACAGCATCTGGTTTTTCCTGGGTTTTCTTATTGCATGATTTAGCTTTAAACTAATAATACGACAATGCATATTGTAATTATCCTGATATTTTCTTTTGCTGCAGGGGTGGATGATGTCCGAATCACTTCTTAATCCGGGCCGAGCTCGGCTATGTTAGCGGCAAATATGCCTGTTCTAATCTTCAACCTAGTCGTAAATTTGGGGCCTGCCTTATACTACAAGTTTTTTATCGTCGGATTCAATAGAAACAGTTGAACAGAAAGGCAAGGTTTGAAGGCACGCCAACCTACAGAAGGGATCACATGTGACAAATAGAAGAAATGGAGGTGAGTCATCGTCAATCTTCTTGGGTCTCAAAATGTCTATGCAAACAGCACAGCAAGTAAAGTCACCTTCTTTGCAGGGTATTAAATACAAAATAGTAGACGGCGGAGTTCACCTGTTGAGTCGATGCTCACTAGTAAATAGTGTAACCATATGAATTTTTCTTTTTTTTTTAATTTTCTTCAGAGGGTAATCTCTACATCATGATGATGATCCCTCTGCTTCCCCCCTTCTCTGCCGACGTTGAGTTATTGTCAAAATCTTTGATTTTGAATAGCGATGAAGATTATTTGTGTTTGAAAATTATAGAAATGTGTAATCGGATGATAAAAGAATATAAAACAGAGGATATGGAGTCGTAGGTAGAAGTGCAGAGAAGACAAGTGGAGGTTGAATCCTGATTGCTGTAGGCCTAGAGTGGGCCCTCTCTTCTGAACCCCCCCACCCAAATCCATATTCATAAACCCAACAGCTGGCCATACTTCTTCCACGTTATATTCATTTTTCTTTTTAAATTTTCCATGCATTTATTAATATTTCCGTATTGAATAGCAGCAATGCAGAGGTCGTGTGATCTGTTTTTAACTTAATTGTGACGTGACTAATGAATAAATAATATTAGGAAATCAGAGACTCAAAAAGCGTGGGAGGTGGCCCATGCGACTCATATAATTCAGTGGATGATGATGATGATGCAACAACATCATCCAACAACTGCAGAGCAGAGAGGTACTCTTTAATTGCCTTGCCTACCCAAAGCTATGAATCTTGTTTCTCTCTGTGACTCAGTAACTAATCACAAATGTAATTTTTGGTGTAGTTAAAATAAAATTAATATAATAAATTACTTTTTATTATTTATGATATTAGTTGCACCAATAATTATTAAATCCTAGTTGGTTTGATTGGTGGGTTTGGTTTGGGAATAGGATTAGAGATGCATGTGGGAAGTGGAGTCTGCAGTATCCAGGCCTCTTATTTAATGCTTACATGTGACCCCTCTCCCTTTCCTTATCTCTTCTTCTCTCAATCAAACCCCTAAGTAAGGTTAAAGAGAGGGAGATGTTATTATATTATGCACTAATGCTCTCGTAAACTCTAACGTACGTGCATGCATGGTTTAATAAAGTAGCTTTCTGTTACATTAAAAAAAACCTTAACTAGGCTTTATAATAATTACCCCTAATCACAGAAATCTGTGATTTAAACTTACGTCATGAAACAATAAATAGGACCCAGATAAAGACAAAACAACTATTAAACCTACCAACAATCCTCTTTCTCCTTGTAACGGTCAAATAATATAATAAATATGGAATAGGATCCAAAGTTTTGGGAGAATACAACCAAATCCAACACTAGGATTAGGTTTCCATTTCTTTCAAAAGAAATCTCACCATTACATTACTATTTCCAACAAGAGAGAGAGATAATGATGAAGAAGAAGAGGAAGAGCTGTTTGATTAAATAAAACCAAGTACCTCAGATTGAGTGTGTCAATCATTGATCCGATGACCTACCTCATCAATCTCCTTCAACAACATCGAGTCTTCTTCCTAACCTACATCATTATTACAAACAACAACCACTAAATTCTAATATCATCATCGATCAAAACCAAAAACCCCAGTTCAGTGAACTGAAGCAGGAAGAAGAGGCTGGTCGAGACAAAGAAGGGAGTTAAATTATATATTATATAATAGTGACACCAAGGTTAGGTTAATCGAATTTTTAATCAACCAGAAGAGGATGGATTCTTAGTGGCTAGATTATGCTTATTGTTGTGCATCCAAACTTTGAGGACTCTCCTCTTCACTCCAATCTCTTGGCAGAACTGCTGCACCACACCCTCTTCTTGCTTCTGCATTCTCCACCCTATTTTTTCTGCAAAGTTTAGCATTTTCTCCTTCTGTTCTTGACTGAATTTTGTCCTGAATCTCTTCTTCACCGTCTGCGGAGCCCTAGCCGCTCCTCCCCCGCCCCCATTGCCGCCTTCTTGCTCGTCCGAATCCGAAGGAAGAGAGGGCATCTGGTAGGACATTATCATCTGATGAGGGGGAACTGGTAAGGTTCTGGTGGGTATAAACGTGCCTGTAGCCGTAGAATAGGCTAAAGCTTCTGGAGCTATAATGTTCTTATGATGGTTGAAGATGAATTTTCTTCCAACCCTACTGGTGTTAAGGTGTTGGCTATGGAGAGGAAACTCATTCTCTCCTTCAACTTCTTTTCTATGGAAGTTTCTATGGCAATTACAGGCTGAGCAAGTGAGGGCTTCAATGGAGCCTTCTTCTCCACTAGGCATGAATTCTCCACACCCATCTGTTGCATTTCCTCCCATTGAAGCTGCATGATTCTTCAAGCACTCTTTGTATTTGACCGTTGACGATGGTCTCTTGTAGCTTGCTACTGCTAAGGTTTGATGATCTTCTAGGATGGTGGGTATGTTAGACTGTCCATTGTTATTGGTGGGTATTTGTGGAGAAGATGAGTGAATGTTGATGGAGTGATCATGGTGATGGATCATGTGGCTATGCCCATAGCTACTGTTTATTGGAAGTGGAATATCAGCTTCTTGATTAGAGAGTTCCATTTTGTTTTGGCTTCTGCTCTTCCTCCACCTTTCTTTGTTTGTTTATTTGGAGAGGAACAAGAAAAGACGGGAGGAGAGAGAGAGAGAGAGAGAGATGAGATTAGAGAGTAAATTGCGTTGTTTGCTCTCTATTAATACACATTGTCCTCCATAACTCCAAATATATCCACAGCTTAGGCCTTTTCATCTCCTTCTGAGGCAAAACATTACATCAAGCTTGAGCAAATAATATATGAATCACAAGAAAAACTTTGTTTATTTGTGCGAGAGAGAGAGAGAGAGAGAGAGAGAAGGGCTACTACTTTCTGATCCAAGAATAAACTAACTTTGAACTTTGAATATCCCTCTCATTTTTTTTGTATACAGTGTCAGCTTAAAAGAAAGTAGAGAGAAAGAACAGAAAAACCTTCCAACCATTTACACTGAAACACTTGTAAAATACTGGTGGGAGTAGAAGGACTCGTCTTGGTGACGAAGAAAAACAAAGAATATGAAAGAATGAGAGAGGTATGAAAACTGGAAGAAAGAGCATTAAAAGAGGAAGGAAGGCGTACCCTCGTCAATTCCAGTTCGAAAAATGATGGTGAATCAATCAACTTCTAGCAAAAGACAGAGTCTTTCAGGCAAATATTAATGGGTTTTGGTTAGAATGTAGAGAAGAGGTTTGAAGTCGGAGAGAGAAACGATAAAACAGAAGAAGAAGGGAAGTGAGAGGAGAGGAAGGTGGGTTATGGTAGCGAAACTCTAAACATGGAGGTTATAGAGAGGTTGAAGAAAGCCAAAAAGAAGATTACAGAAGATGATGAGGAAGCTAGAAAAGGAGAGAGAGAGAGAGCGCAGAATATTTCCTTTTATTTTTTTTATTTTTTTTGTGTTTATAGGAAAACAGAGGGTTGTTTTAGGGGCGGGAGATTAAAAGGAAAAAAGACAGGTTGCTTGCTTTGCTTGCACTATCAGGCATCAGGTTTACGCCACATCCTCTTTGTGTCAGAAGAGGAGAGGACAAAGCAACAGAGAGAGAGAGAGAGCTACATACAGAGAGAGATAGCTACATACAGAGAGAGAGAGAGTACTACTCGACTTATATGTTTATGAGGGTGAAAAGTCTTCCAAGTTGTGGGAAGGTTTTTGCAAAGTAAATTAAGTAATTTGATATGCTTTTAATTTCTATAAACTTTATCATTTCCATAAACTAAGTTTTCGTATTACACAAAACATATACTTTAATGTACAATTTGTGGCTACTCGTTCTATCGTAGGCCGGAATAGTCCAAGATTAGAGTAAACTTCAAGCATCAAACTCAGAGCACGATAATGCACATTTTCGCATCGTTTCAATCTCTTTAGATTACTAAGATACTTTATGGACATCAAAGAACAAAGCCACAAGGGTCTCATATCTTCCTTGCATACTCATGCTTGTTCAACATTTTTTAGAGCAAAATTTGATATTAAAACCATGCGTGCTTCCACCCAAAACAGATACCATCACGTTATATATTTGAATTTTTACCGGACCAATTTTTTTTTTTTTTTTTGAAAATAATGATATTGAAGAACTAAAATGGGTTGAAAATAGGTAGCCCCTATGATGTTTAGAATTGATGAGCGACAACCAAAACAAAAAACAGAAGCAAGAAAAGAATGAGTTTCGTGAACATAGTGACATTGAAGAGGGGGGTGGAGTCAACTAAACATTGTTTAATGAAATTCCATCGTACAATAAAAAGGGTCACGACATCCACGTGAATAATTAATGAGGGAGCTCACCAACTTTTAAACACCCACCCAACCATGAATCTTTTGACTTAACACATGGATTAATTAACCCTAAACACCCAGGATTAGGAGCCCTCTCTCTCTCTCTCTCTCTCTCGAGCTCTATGTAGAGTGCCCTCTCCTAAAAGGGGTGTTGAAGGAGACAAGGACGTGATGGAATGCTAAGGACAATGCCATTTCAATTCAATCAGATTCATCACAATCACATGAAAAGTTAAAGACAGAGAGAGAGCGCGAGGGAGAGAGAGAATCCAAATGGGTATGTATTTAGAGAGAGAAAGACAGACTACACAGAGATACATACACGTATACATATATGACTAGCCTACCTCTCGTAATTTTGACGCATTCCATCTTAGCACAGCTTTTCCCTTCGTCTCCATAATTTTACTTCAACTGAGTAAGAAATTCTTTTGAAATTCTTAATTTAATTTTTATGGGAAATATTCTTCGAGAACAAAAACATTACTCCTTTATTCAAGGCTCCAGTCTCAGCCAAAACCCCTTTATTCTATTATTATCCTTTGCCTTTGTTCCACTGTACTCTGCCACCACATTTAACCATCCTACTTTATTTTTCTTTTTTATTTTTTGTTTTTTTCTATCTTGTCTCCTGCTTCTAACTTCTACCCTCTCTCTCTCTCTCTCTACCCCCATTTCTTCTTAGTCAGAGGTTTTTCTTAATCATCTTCTTCTTACTTTCCTCTTGATCATATGCTCATCTCCAAGAGAGAGAGAGAATGTAAGAAGTAATAATGGGTTCTGGTGGGTAGATGGGCCACAAGAATAAATGGTGTTGATGACAGAGAGACACACTCTTGGTTTATCACAATTTTCAAGATTTGTTTTCAGAGATGAATTTCCCTTTTCTTTGCAACAAAATAACACACACTAGTCTCTGTCCATCTCCAACACTTGTCTCCCCAACTTCTCTGTTTTCCTTAAAAGTAAGATGAGACCACACCCATCTTCATTCTTCATCTCTCCACCCCTTTTCTTTTCAATTTTAATCTAACACAGAGCAGCAGTACCAACACAGAGCAACTGTGATTTAAAGCTTTGACTCTCTCCTAATCAAACTATATCCTTCACTTTCTTTCGTGCTTCTCTCCCCTTGTCTAGTTTTCTATTTCATTTGTAGTCTAATGTTGGAGCTAGAACTAAGAGAGAGAGAGACGAGATTCTAATCATTTTCATTGACAAGTTCATTTATCAAGAACTAGGTTGAAACTTTATGAAAAAGGAAGAGTTTCTCAATCTCTCCATCAGGGCATCTTGAGCATCCAAACAAATAAAATAAAGAGGAGATGATGAGAAAGTTGATTCCAATATAATCTACACCACCCAAATATAATCAAATCTCCTTGTTACAGAGCTTAGAGTACACCCACTACTTTAATCTCATCACCCCACCCAACCTCTCTCTTTTGGTTGCTCTTATCTGACCAAACCATATCATTAACTCATACTTAATGGGATAAGTGGAGCTTTAGATCAAATTAGACTAGAGTTTAATGCCTAAACCCTAAAATGCACTATCAGCAACTGAATATAAGGAGTTTGGTTGCTTGAGATAGACATAGCCATTACTCTTTCCTGCACATCATATTTTTGGCATCAAACGAACCTCTGAAATCTAAACAATCATAGCAAAATTCCATTATTTGTGCTTCAAATCTAGAACTGACCTCTTCCTACTCATTGGGTCTTTTTCTGATCTAATATTATACAACTTTAACATAACAATGGTTAGCCCCTACAAACACAATCAAGAATACAATCATGCAAGCAGGTCACATAACACATACATTATTTGTGATATTCTAAGAAGGTCAAATTCTGAAGCTTAGGGGAATGAGATGCAAAGGGGAAAGAGCATAAAGAGAAAAGCAGTCTTTCTTTTTACACAATCCCTTCATTAAATGGTATTCATTTCGCTCATTAGCTTACTGCTATGGTACACCAACCCCACCACTAAAAATAAAAAACAAAACCCACCTTCTTCTTCACATCCCTTTTTTCCCTTTGACGATTCCCTAGATTTTGTACTGTTCTAACATGATATGAGCTGAGGTTGTTGGTTCTACACATTCTACAGCTGAGTCATTCCACGTCACGTCTATGGAATTCCTTACAAAATGCATAAATAACAATACATAGAGAGAGTGGGATCTTTATCCACCAACTTGCCAAAAATGCTGTGTTTTGTCATAAGATTATGCATGTTGTAGAGAGAAATGGGAGTAAGAGAGAGAGAGAGATGATTACAAAGTTAGGGTTGGGTTTGAGAATGTAACCAAAGGCTGAATGAGATGATGGAGCAGAGGAGAGGAGGCAGAGGAAGCTAAGAAAGTCATTTCAGAAGATTTCATTTGGGTGATGATCCAGAGAGAGAGAGAGAGAGAGAGAGAGAGAGAGAGAGAGGCACAAACACCCACCCACGAACACGCATGCTTATGTGATTAGGGTCCGCATGAGCAGAGACGCCCAGACCTTTTTGTCTCTCTTTTATTTTAAATTTTTTGGTAGGACCCACCTTGCATGCCTCGACTTCTTCCATAATTCCTAGTTTCTAAATATTGCTTCCTTCGTTTCATTCTTTTACACCATCTAAACCCATACCCACACGACACACTTACCATCACCTCTTCCATCTTAAGTTACATTTCATACCTGAATACACAATCATGGCGGATACACCTAGAATAGAACAATTCATTCAGTCTGTAAGACTGGGGTCAAGATGTATAACTTAATAACTTAAGGGAATCTATGGTAACAGAGGAGGTCAGGTAGAACTTTCCCTTTACTCAAGACAGTACCTAATTGCTTCTTCTGAATCTAACCCAGGTCTTCATTTGGGAAAGACGATCGCCAAATCTAATGGGTAGTGATTATGATAGAACCCTAATACAACAGGATGACGACAATACTAAGGTCATCATCTTGTTCCTTTTAAAAAATTATGAAGAAACAGAAGAACATCATAAATGAATGTGCAGCTAAGAAGGTACAGCTAGTGAACAGACGCAGCAGACAGAAAAGAGGGAAAGAAAATGGATGAGGCGTGTAAGAAAACGCTCAATCCAATGAGAAAGAGAAGATTAGAATGCTAGAGTGACTGCAGAATGAAACAAATAGGTGGGTGGTACAGTCATCCTCTGCTAAATCTTCAGAAAGTTGCATCTTTTTTTAATAATATATACATAAAGAAATGGGTTTCTACTGTTCCTCAGGGACAGGACGTTTCTATTGTTTTCAGCGAACATGAAACATATAAAAAACTATTTGAAAACATTCTTTTCACTGTTAACAGATATTACTAATTCTGAGAACTGTACTCTAAAATAATTTTTTTTTAAGAACCCTGCTTCAACACACTGTTCATGCAACTGGAAAGTTGCATACACAACTATTGAGCTTATTGATTCAATAATATTCCAGGCTTAAAAGGTAGAAGAAGAAGAAGAAGAGCATTAGGATGAAACGAAGCACTCAATACTTTCCAACCAGAAACAAATTTACTTTATTTGATTTTGCCATGAAAACAGGTACCTGCATAGGATTCGTTGGAGTACCATTGCTTTTCTGTTTCCTTTTTTGTGGAAGCTGGATTCTCTTTTCATTCTGCTTGGTCAGTTGGTTGTAGTTTGTAGTAGTCACCACCTTTATTACGGGTTCGCATAATGGTAAGCCTATCAATCAAAAAATTACATAGAAAAGCCCATAAAACTCGTCATACAATAGTCACACTGAAAATAAATGCATAGATACTCTCTTCTACAGTTCAATCTGACGATAGCTGAATGTATGCAAAAATTCATATCAACGGCAGTCTATATAAATAGCAATAGGACAATTCTCTTCGCGATCAAAATATGACACTCCAATCCATAAAAAGCTACTATAATAATGGTGACAGCTAAAAAACAATGAAACAAACCAATCATGTCACAAGACGAATTTATAGTGTTTCTCTGAGACAGTAGGATTATTCAACATATGGAGCCTAGTTCTTATTGTTATGAAATCTATAAATTTCTCAATTAACTTCAACTCAAGAACTTAATATTTCAACATTAGGAATAACATAACATATTATCAGAGTAAACTCAACCAACTTCTGAAGCATTAAGCACCCATATAATTTTCACCTATTTCATAACTGAAAATTGAAAATGCTTTCACGAATTTATTTTACATTAGAATTGTCAGCTCTAACGTGGTATGAATAAAGATTAAAAAATCATTGGAAAAAGGAAAAAGTTTGACCCACTAATAGAGAAATTAAGGAATGTATTATTATTCTTACCATAAATAAGAGAGGTGCAGGGTTACACTAGAGCACTCATTGGCAGGTCCTGCTCTTAAATTTAAGGATGCAATCTAATGCCTTCTGAAATTCGCTTTCTTCCAAAGCAATTGTAAAACGGCAATAGCCAGGAATTCCTGTCCAGGAGCTGCTGTTGATGCATAATCCAGTTGCTTTCCGAATGGCTTCTCTGATGTTAGAGTCATCAAGCTGAATTTTGTCCGTCATTTCTCCGACTTTGTCAGAATTTATTTGAACAATCTTGTTAAGATAGGAAGTAGGCTTAGCCACCATGGAAACGCCGCCACAGGATTCAAGAACGTCCCATCCACAATTCTCAAGCATCTAGTAGCAGCAAGACAAAAAACAAGGAAGCATTATATTTTACCCTAAATCCAATGAATACATGACTTTCTAACTCTACAGTCTAAATTGCTCCAGACCAGGTGAGTCTGGAAAAGGACACATACACTTGAATAAGCTATTTTTTTGGCATACATTGACCATCAATATGGTCAACAATCTTTTGACCACCAGTCTCAAATAAATGAGGTGCTTTAGACTGAGCAACTTAAATTACCAGAAGCCATTTATTCTAACTGGAAACTTAATGTGGCGCCAGATAGTGACCATAATGAAGAATCTGTCAAACCAAACCAAAAATTTTTAATACTCAGATTTTCGATATGGATCTCCTTTCATTTTACAAATAATAATGAAGCAAACCAAAGCACTTTCACTCAATGATAGAAATAACCAAGCACGGGCCCCATTCTGGTTACCAAATCCAGTTGTCCAGATAGTATGTAGACTTCAGCTTATTCAATTTCAATACATTATTCTTCTGAATTTTCTATTGGCTTCACGATTTTTATCTAATGACAGCTTTTTACAGAGACGTATAGAATGATTTAAAGACTATGACGTTAATAAGACTGGTTCAAGCATTTTTAACTAACAACAGGAACCACAACCATAAATTCTACGCAAGTCATTATGAATCTAATTATAGAAAATAAATGATTACCTCTTTCAGACACTTGGATCGATTTCTCAGAGTACTCGTTTGTTCTAAAACAGCATTCCACATTTCCCCTGATTTCTGTACTCTCAAACCGAGCAACTTTTTTATAGCATATTTCAGTGTGCGATGAGGGTAGCTTAAACCTGGAAAGCTATAAAATGATTCAATCAAAAGTGGCTGGTTCAAAATCAAAAATCCCAATTGGAGTGCACCAGTCAGCATCTTCAGGGATAGTCCTCCTAGCAGAGACACTGAAAAAGATGTCCCGTCTGATAAATGAAGCTTTGACATGATGCCTTCCAAATTCCAGCCACCCCAACCCTCAAAATCAAATTCCAAGCCCGAAAATGAAACATCAATCACAACTCTAGCACCAAACTTAGCACAAGTTGACAGTAACTTTTCTATCTCTGTGTTGTTGTAAAGTAAGCCAGTTGGATTGATTGTCGGCCCAGAAATGTACACCCAAGGGTTTTTCACATTCACGAGTACATTAGAAAGTACGTCGTTTGTAAGCTTAAATCCTTCTTCCAAATTGGTAGGTATATTTACGATGTTTGCTTTCAAAAATTTGGCAGCAGAAACATAGTTTCCATTGGAACCACCCGGAAAGCATAATGTTCCACCTTCTTCAATGCAACACAGGACTATTTTATTAAACAAAGCCAAGGAGCTGTCAGCATATATAAATTCCGAATAGCTCTCTACTGGGAACCCATAATTGGTCTTTACAAATTGCTTTATGCTAGGAGTGAGATCAGTCTCTGACTCAATCATGTTCTGTCTCGCAAAACTTTCAAAGATAGCAGCCTTCACTGCAGCAGGTAGAGGCAAGAAACTTCGATCAACATCCATGTGAATCAAAGAGGAGAACTCTCCCTCATTAACTGACAACTCAGCATCATTAAGGACAGAGGCAACTGAACTGGAGAACCCCATCACATTAGTTGATCTGGAACTATCACAATTCCTCTGAAATACATGAATAGAAAGTCCACGGTGAGCAGCTTTAAATAAAATACTTTTGCAAACAATTTATTAGTATAACAAAAAAAAACACAGTAATCAAAGAAAAAATGATGGGCTTATCCATCCCATGTAGACGATGTCATCTTTTCAAACAACTTTTAGGAATTGTTTAGATATCATAATAACATAGGGGCAGAAAACTAGAGTGTAATTTAGCCTGAGTATGGCACTGCATCACAGCAGGATTTATTTTGCCTTAGTTATGTACGACAAGAACAACTGCATTCAGAAAAAGTAGATCTTTGGTATAAGTTGAGCACAGAACTAATATTGCTTCAACGGCAGACCAAAAAATCTTGAACTGCAGTGAATCAAGAAATGTAGATCTTTCATAAATATGGAGCACAGAACCTATATTTCTGTAATGGGGAACCCGAATACTTAAAGTGGATTGAATCTAGGAATAAAGGAGATGCTTTATACACCATTGAGCAAAGGAATTTACCTGCGCAGGTGGATGTCTGTCAGTAAGCTTAAAAGCTAATAGCTCATGGAAAAGACAGCCATAGTAATGTTGGCTAATCAGTGCTGTATTTCCTTCCAGTAACTCCACAGTTTTGGAAAGGTTCTTAAAAATTGTTTCTTCTTCTGAAATGACAAATGCCACTTCTAAATCTGAATAGACCTGGAAATTAACTCCATAAATCATCAAAAGAAAAGGTCATTATGTCACAAAGAACAAACACAACAACAAAATCTGGTACATAGCCCCAGGTTTGAATGCATAATATGATTCCTCTTGTAGTAACAAGATCAAAGATAACAGAAATAGCTAAAACTTAAATAATTTACCTGGTTTTTCACCAGACCACATATTATTGAGGCATGCGAAGGGAGAGAAGTTCCTGCTAAATACTTTAGGACACCATTAGAACTTGGGAGACTAGATAGCTCAAAGTGATCAGATATGTCCAAGAATAGACGAGAACCAATTTCTCTTGTAACGTCTAACAGGTGAACAAAGGCAGAACTAGTAACAGCCTCAAAATGAGCCATCCCAGTGACCACAACATGTGGTTTCAACTTCTTTACTAGCTCTATCATTAAATCCGACTGGCTTGGGGCCTCTATGACTGTAATTACATCATCCTCCCCAGGGTTTTTGGTGGTAGAAGTCTACGAAATTCATATTTTGCAGAATTTTAGATAAACAAAATGCTTTCATAATAAATAATGCTAAAATCAGGTAATTTTTATTAAAATTAAACCAACCAGAGACAAATAAGATATCAGTTATTAATCCAAAAAAGAAATTAAATAGATCGTGTCATTCAAACTGATGTAGACAAGAATGAAATACTTTAGTTAATGTAATGGAAAAGTTAACCAAGAAAAATGACCTTGCACATCTTATTGTTTTTTCACGAAATATATTTGAATAACATATACCTCAACCTTTCCTTAAAAATTCTAAACAAAATTATTTTTTTATTTCATTCTACAACAAACATATAATTCAATTATTTCTGAATGAATATGTATAAATTAGTGGCCATGAACAAAAGCATTAAGAAGGTGCCATGCCTCTATCGCTACAGATGTTAACCACTTCCTCGGCAGATGGCGAGTCAGATGTTCATCAACAATGGCAAGGCGAGGTGAAAACAATCGAAGAGCATTCTCTATTGCAACAGCCCTTGAAGGAAAGACAACAATATTCTTGCACAAGAATAAAGACACAAATTAGAATGTAGCTTACTTTGCACACTACATAAGCGATCTCACCACTACGTCTGGCAGAAAACTAAACATGCAATTGAAACAAATCCATGATTCACACATGTCTAAAAAGCACAATATTACATAATGATTAGGGACTCTATTCATGTATACAACATTTAAATGAGGAAACTAAACTGTAAAATTTCTTCAGCTACAAAATAAACACGTAAAAGCGTACATGCGCTAAGTCAAAGTATCCAAACATGGAACACGCAATACAACGCTAAGATTCGATGTTTCTATATGATAAAAGAAATTTTGCATCAGAATAAATAAAATCAACATATAAATAGACAGATAAATACTCATGGGAGGAGGAAAATGAGATCATATTGGAGACATGAAAAGGACATCAACAAAAAAAAATATAGTGAAATAAATAACAATTGCTCTATAACCATTTGAAAAGACTTCCTAAGGTAAGAATCTTGGTTGGATGAGATGTACTGAACTATTAATAGATTATAAAGAAAAGTTCACATGTGAAAATTAACTGTTCAGATTAAAAAGTAATTTTTAAAAAAGTAAGTGTCTTTTGTGCAGAACAATTAGTAAAATCTAGCAAAGGAATAGGAAAAAGTTAACAATATCAATAAAACCTAAAGTTAATTGGATAGTTATCAAAGAATCAGAAGTTTTCATACTGTAGTATTAAGCGGGACATGGTGATATGCTTTCATAAAAGCTGCAATGAGATTCCTGAATCGTATGCTACCAGCTGGTGGTTCATATGGAAAACTTGATCTCTCTTTCAAAATGCTGGCAAGATAAACTAAGAAGGGAATCTTCTCATCAGCGACAGAATCATCTTCGAATGATAAATCTAATGAACTACTTATTTCTTTGAAGCCATTCTTGAGAAAATTAAATATTGTCTTGACCTGTAAGTATATCAGAGTCATTATCCTTACAATTTATGTTGCTATAATGGATTTCTAAGAAGCAACGTTCTATGAAGTCAAACCTGATTTGGTTGACGGAGCTGACAACTATATACCGATAAAGCATGAGAGATTCGGCCCCCAGCCTTTCCATAAGCCCAAGCTGTTCTAGCACAAATACGCTGATCTCCAGAGAGTCCCATGAAAAACTCAAAACGGTGAGGACTATTCTTCTCAATTTCAACTAAAGCAGAGATGTCGGTGTCAGCAGCCTGCGATCACAAATTTCTATGAAAGAGCAATTTTATTTTGAAATCTATTTTCTGGTAAAAGGGTAATCTTGCCTGGAGAATTTTTGTCTGCCAAAGCTTTGTAACATGGAAACCACGTCGTTCAAATAAGCGCTTACAAACTCCTTGTCCAGGACGACCTCCCATGTTAAAAATCATAATCCCCATGGGCTTAATTACATCTATTCCTTCCTCTACTGCTCTAGCAATCAGACCTAAGCCAAACTGATCCTCAACAAAACCCTACAACACAATTAGGTTTCACAGATAACCAACGTTATCATCAAGATTTTAAACAGATGCTGCGTATGATTATTAAAAGAGATGAAATTAATATTATGGAGAAGGAGAGACCATTTACAACTTGACCAAATGCGTCTTAGTATCTAGTAAAAATATTACACTTTCAATACTGTTTCTTCGGCTAAATTTTGTTGCAAGGATTGGCAGCAGTGAGAGCCCCAACAACTTTTAATTGTCGAGTCAGAACTGGTAGTGTTGGTATTGCATTCTATAACTGAACACTTCAATGTTATCTCATATAAACAAAGTGACTTACGATGAGTATTAGGTCATAATACAAAACATCCTACAATTAATTACAATGTGTTTGATCCATAATTATGAAAAAAAAAATCCAGAAAAGTTCAATACCAATGAAATTTAATGCCTCGCCACTGCATATTAATAATCTAATAAGTGAATTACTTTCTTCAGGTAATGAACTCATTCACAATTCCAAGAGAAGTAAACCAAAAAAATCTATCTGACCTGAAGAGCGCAATAATTACTCAGTGAGTGTAAAAATTCCTCGCTTGTATTTTCTGTTATTATCTTAGACATAGCATCTGGATTTGGATTGAGAATCTGAACAGAGACGAGTGACCGGAGTCAAATCTTTAAATAACTCAAGTGCGTTCTACTAACAAAGTAAAGTTGCCATTCAAGAATTTTTCTAAAGCAGTGTATCTATGATGTAACCTGAGGAATGCATCCAACAATTCGTTCAAGTTGGATGTCATGATCTTTGCAATATGCAAGTAGATCAGATTCATGAAACTCCACCCTGTCCAGTAAAGTTTTCTTCTCCTCGTCATAAATGGGTTGGCCTTTCTCATCTAAAGCATTTAAATACAAGTTTATCCACGATATTTTTACTGCTCTTGGATTGATATCAAGGCCATAGACCTGCCAACAAATATAATAATTGTAGAACAGTAAAAACTTTGATTGATCTTATCCAATTAAGGACGTATGTTTTTAACCAAACAAAAATACGAATATATATCAGGCATGAAATTGACATGAATTTTAAACTTTCAAAAATAAATCAAAATACATTGCGATAACCATTTCCGCAAAATAAATAATTTTACGACAAGTAGACAAACCTTCAAAGGTAACCATTTCTCAGCTATGGCGATGGATATCCACCCGTTTCCACAACCAAGCTCGGCCACAGTCTTGTCTTTAAAGATTGAGTTGGGATGTCTACTTAAACCCTCATAAAAAGTAAAGGACCAATCCTCCGGGACAAAAATACTAGGAATGACCATTGATGTAAGTTTCTTCTTCCCCTGGTAACCTTTTTAAGAGAAAAACTAATGATAAGAATACCTGTTGAGAATTCAAGCTACATTTAAAAAAAAAACAAAGTTTAACTTGAAAATGTCACACTACCATGATCATTTTGCTAATTCTCATCTAGAATTAATTTATAATAATAATAATAATATGAGTACTATTTTTTTGTGGATATGGTGAAAATTTTTGGATTACTATTTAGTTTCAAGTTAAAGCTTAACAAAAGTGTTATAACGGGAATCAATGTTGATGAAAACAATATTGATAAATTAAAAATAAATCAAAATGGATGGAAAAAAGGGTGTTTCTCTAGACGTGGAAGGCTTACTTTGATTAGTATCCCTTCTACTATCTTTTGCTTTTCAAGCTCCCGACAAAAGGTTGTTAAAATGTTGAACAAAATAATTAAAGATTTTCTGTGTTTAATCATCATCTAATTTGTTGGGAGCTTGTTATCAATCTTAGTTGTAAGGGGGCCTTGGAATTGGTAATTTTTCAAGTTAGTAACTATGTCTTCTTAGGGAAATGGTTGTGAATATTCTCTTTAGAGATTGAGTGAGTCCTTATGGCATGCCATGTAGCAAGTATGGCTTCACGACTTATGGCTAGGTGACTTATCTTGCTAATCATATCTCATTTTGCAATATTTGAAAGCATGTTTCTCTATGTTTTTCATCCATTTAGAATTGTGTTGCCTTTAATGTGGGGAATAGGGTCTTGGTTCGATTATGGGAAGATAGGTAGATTGAGGATGCTCACTTTTGTGCTCGTTGTCTAGGTATCCATCGCTTATCTCGCTACTCTATGTGCCCCTCTTTTCAACAAGGATAAAGCTCACAATCCTTGGCATCTCTCCTTCTAGAGAGAGATGAATATCACTGAACTTATCGAGTTTTTCGATCTTCATGCAATTTTTTTTTTGCTTTTGTCTCCAATAATGAGCTTTGCCTTGACGGTCCTTCAACAAATTTTTCCTCTAAATTTTTCTGTTTTTAGCTCACTTCTACTTCTTCTAGGAATTTCTCCTTTTTTTACTACGGTTCGAAATTTTTTAGAATTTCACTTTTTAGTTTAGTGAACTCTAATTGGAGAGAAATTGTTTTAAATTAAGTGTTTTCTTCTCGAGAATGATTCTTCCTTTCTTTTTGTAGTATCTCCTTTCTTTCATATATTTCTTTCTAATTAAAAAAAAATTATGAATACTATTCATTATACATCACCAGGATCTGCTTTGCTTAGATGCCTAAGCATAGTTTATTTAGGGAGATAGAATGCCAATGCATTGGGCATAGAACAAAAGTCGCCTCCATCATTTCTAGATTTTGTGAAGTTGAATCCTCAAATAGATGGAGCTCATTAATTTGGATAAAACAGTGAAAATTGAAACCGATATTCAAAAGTGAATGAAAGATTCCAAAAGAAATCACACTTTCTTATTCTATATCGAACAAGGACTAAAAAAACAAAGCAGTCAACGTAGCAGAAACAACCACATATAATTTTTTTGATCTCTAGTACTCCTCATCTATATGTTAAGAAGAAGAGGCACAAACGGGGGAACAAGAAGAGAAAATGAACACGATAGCATAAAGAAAACAATCCAAAGGCAGGACAAGAAAGCAGGAGATAAAAAATGAGACCTTCGTTTTGGTCGAGGAAGATATCCTCGATCCTGAAATGATAAGTTCGAAGGCAATGATCAGAGTCATGTTGAGTGTCGAACCGTTTCTGGAGATCGGCGAAGAAAATCCGAGCTCGAACACGAGTATCAGGATCCTCAAGGCGTTCGAGAAGCAAACGGAGAGCAGCGTAAGCAGCATCTCCAGACTGCTCGCATCGAGCAAGGAAATCATCAATGGAATCCAGCACCGACGCCATTGGCAAGAAGAGGAGATTCAGAGGGAGAGAGAGAGAGAGAGAGAGAGAGAAGCAGAGGGAGTAAGGAAGACTCGCCGCTCTTTCCTTTATTTTCCCGGGTTTTTAGAGTAAAAGCCTTGGACTAAGTAACCACTTGAAATTAAGCTTATTTATTTATTTATTAGGATAAAGTGCAATTTGGCCCCTACAACTAGGTGAAATGAACAATTTACACCGTAAACTTGGATAATGGGCAATTTGACCCCTACAACTAGGGTAAAGTGCAATTTGGCCCCTACTGTCATAATTTCCGTCAAAAAGTAACGTTTTTTCATTTGTTTATTTTTTTCCCTGATATGCCCCTCATTGGACCGAACCGGACCAGACCGGTTCGGTTAATTGCACTCTGATTTTTTTATTTTTTTTAAATCCTATATCTCGAAAAAGAGAAGATATATGAATATAATTAAATAAAAAATAAAAAATCGGAGTGCATTTAGCCGAACCGGTCTGGTCCGTTCGTCCACTTAGGGGCATTTTTAAGGGAAAAACAATAAACAATGAAAAAACTTTATTTTTTTTCACGAAAATTATGACGGTAGGGGCCAAATTGCACTTTACCTTAGTTTTAGGGGCCAAATTACCTATTATCCAAATTTATTGTGTAAATTGTCCATTTCACCTAGTAGGGGCCAAATTGCACTTTACCCTATTTATTAATTATTATTATTATTATTATTAGAAAAACGTATTTTTCGTCATGAGGGGCTTACTTTTTCCTTTATTATTTTAAGTGGACTTTGTCCGTTGTGATCACTAAATTAAAAATCACATATTTATAGGCAGCATGCGTCTACTATTATTATTTTTATTTATTTATTTATTTATTTATTTATTTATTTATTTATTTATTTATTTATTTATTTATTTATTTATTTATTTATTTATTTATTTATTTATTTATTTATTTATTTATTTTCCCAAGGAATAACATATATATAGATATAAATGCGCTTGCACGATCCATCCCCACCCTACCCAGGCTCGCCCCAATCAATCTCTGGGCAACGTTTACTAGGAATAATTGAGTGGTTTATCTTCCACTTTCCTGTCTTAATCAAATGTCTTTTTGGAGTGGCAATTGGGACGTGACAATTTCCCCCGCAACAGGCATAGCTAGTATGTTATAGACCACAAGTTCGTCTGCATGTGTTTTGTGAGACATATTTGCATATAAATTGTCAAACATTCACATTGAACTTATTGAATTTGAAATGTGGCTTCAGAAATCCACGCAAAGCAAAGCAGCTATGTTTCTTCCCCACTCTGTGAACTCAAAAGATAAAAGGAAGGATAACAAACAAAGTGCATTCAACAGTGTAAGCAAAGCAAACTAGTTGGAATATAAACACACTTGAAGGCGAATCATTGGCACTCACTTCACAAGCTTCAAGTATAATATTCTTTTTATTATCTGCCAAATCAGAAGGGGGGAAGGTGAAGTTCCAACCTCAGCTCCTGCCGGGTGCTATTTTTCTGCAAAATGACTACCATCAAAAAACAACTCTGTAACAATGCAAAAATTAAATCAAATGATGAATCTGTCCAGACCATTAAACACTTCTTAACAAACTGAAGCATGATCATAAACAACATTTGGATTCGTTTCTTCTACACGGAATCTCAACTCGTTACAAAATATCACATATTTATAGGCTTTGCAGTAAAACCTTCTTCAAAATGTCTCGAACAAGCAGCACCATGTTGTCTTTTAAAGAGATTCATAAAACACATTACAACACATCAGAAGAATGTGTGCAAACAGTCAGACAAAATAATAATTATTTGAAAGAAGAAGGGAGGTTTTGCCATCCCTAATAGACGTGCCTCGTGCTTGAAAGAATAAGACGTGAACCATTGTCTTTTACATTGCAGGGTGGCTCATTTTTAAGGAGCTTGGATTTGGTATTGGTGCTGGGAATTGGTATTGGTTAAACATTTGTTGGATGATGCCTAATACAGTTAGAAGTTTGCGATGGAGAGGCAATGAGAAGGATATGCTGTGTGGGCAAAACAATAGTTGTTAGGCTTGCCCACATTGTATTTTTCATCTCTTTAGAGTAAGAGTGAGTCATTTTGACTATAAGGTTTCAGATATGGCAGCCTTTAGACTTTCTTTTCACAACACTCTCATTTGGAAAGGGAAGAATAGCCCTTTTTTGCATAGTGTTTTGTGGGATTAAGTTCTCCTTTTGTACATAACTTTATACAATATAAGCACTTAGATAGTGAAATAAAGTCAATATCTAATTCCACTAGAAGTCGGGGAAGGCAAACAACCATAGACCAGCAATTATGGATACCAGCTCAACCACAAAATGATAATTCTAAAGAAATATGCTAGTTACACTAATCTATTATTCTATTACCGAATCAATTGAGAATATAGGAAAGTTGTGCAGGCCAACTAACCAAGCAACAAAATCAAAACACGGACTTCAAACCATCTTTTATCATCATATCAAAAACCATAAGCCCTAAATATTCCACAGAAAGTCATCTCAGAGTCAATGATAGCACCATCTTTACACTATCAACCACAAACAAGCCACGGTGAGAAAACTACTTCTATCTCCCCCGTCTATCACTCAGGTACAACATTGAGATCACGGATCACATGAACCAAACAACAAGAAGGTATTGAAAATTCACACAAAGATATATGGTGCCTCAACAAACCCTAAATTTCAATTCGAGCACAAGATTAATAAAAAAAAAATACACAATTAGTTCTTCCATGGAGTTAAGAGATCACCAGTGGTCCTCAGTGAGTGGCAGAGGTTGACGATGAAGCGTGGTGGCTATGAGAAGAAGAAGAAGAAGAAGGAGCGTAGAATCTGTCATAGAGCTGCTCGCCAACCAGGTAGAAGCCGAAGGCGACGAGAGCAATGCCAAGACCAGGAGTGGCATGGCGGAACTGATTGGAAAGCATCGGGTGCTTCCTCCATTCGTCCCTCCTCCTGAAGAACTCTCCCGTCGGTCCAAGAGGCTTCTTCGCCATCACAACAATCGCCCAAAGTTTACCGCAGGAAAAGGCAACAGCTCTCCCAATCTGTAGGGCTTGTAATCTCCGATTCGCGTCAAATGGGCTTCATCTTGGGCTCTCTCTTCTTTTATAGTTTTTTTTTTTTTCTTTCTATTATTTATAAATTATATAATTGAAACAGGATTATTTACCATAGTAACGTTAGGTTTACCTCTTAATTTTATACTCTAAAATATTTAAATATGGAAATACGGATGGACAAAACCGGACCAAACTGTGATTTTCACAAACCGTGAAAACAGAAACGGATCACAGGTCAAATACTAGACTAGAAATCGATTAAAACTAAAATATGGGAATATGTAGGGATGGACAAAACTGGACCAAACTGTGATTTTCACAAACCGTGAAAATCGAAACGGATCATAGGTCAAATATTGGACCAGAAACCGATTAAAATCCAAACCAAAATCCTAAAAAACCAACCGTACTTGAAAAAGGACTCGAACTCTAAAAACGGGACCAAAAACAACAAAAAAATATAATTAATTTTCTTAAAAAATTTAAAATAAATTTGGATCCGAATGATGACCGAACCGTGAAACAAGGTTCAGGTCTGATTCGGTTCGGATTCGAGATCTATGGAACCATGGGAACCGAACCTGATGGCGCCAACCACGGCTCTCGGGATAAGTTAAAATAAAATTTATTCATCAAATTTAATATAAGGCTAAAGTTTTAATCTTAATTTTTGTCTGAAAGCGCAGGTCTTTCGCGGAGAATATGAATGACTGTATATACCTTCGTCTCTCTCTCTCTCTCTCCCCTGCTTTGCGTTGATTGCTTTCGTGTCGGAAGAAGGAAGGAGGGATGGGTAGCCGTTTTCTGCATGTGGGTAATACCTCATATTCTCCTCCGTCACTCTTTCCAAGCACTCATCCCTCTATTCCCGCCAAATTCGTTCCTTCCTCTCTCTTCAAACTCCATTTCTCAGGTCTGTCTCTCCTCTTTTCTTTCATTTTCGTCGTTTTCTGTGCATTTTGACAGCCACCCGTTTTGCTCTTGTCCCCGTCGATCCCATTTTTGATACCCTGAAATGAAGTCGGTTTCTTGTTTGATTTTCCAGGCATTCGACTTAATTTGATTCGGGACGAGCGAGCGGAGAAATCATGGATCACTTGCTGCTCTGCAAAAGTTGGGGAAGTAAGCTACATTTCTTCTCCTGATGTATACACGCTTTATTCTCTGTAAATTTCATTGTCCATTTTTTATGTATGGACGAACTCTTTTACAATATTCACTTTCAATTTTGAACTTCACTCTCAAAATTGTTTGTGTTTTACATCATTTCGGTGTTTTTTTTTTTTTAACCTGCGTCAGACATCAAAAGTCGTGAAAGAGAAAAGTGTTTCTGTCATTCTTTTGGCAGGAGGTCAGGGCAAAAGGATGGGAGTAAGTCTACTTCTTTTTTCCCCTCGCCTGCTTCATCCCCAATCTTTCATTTTTCTACTCCAGAATATGAATCATTTGCTTTTTTGCTAATATTATGCAATTGAATGTCTATATATCGTCTGTTAACTTCAGTCCAGTTGCTATTTACAGCTATTTTGTCGACATTTAACAGTTTTTATCTTAATTGTACTTGATGAGGCAGTCTGTGTTTATAGATGAAATAGCCATGTATGGTTTAGGATTTTTCCCTCAATCTGTTATCAGTTATTGTATCTAATATACCAATTGTGATTAATTTATCTCTGTGTTACTAGGCAAATATGCCGAAGCAGTACCTACCTCTCCTGAGCCAACCAATTGCCTTGTATAGGTATATGGTGTCTCACTATCCGCTTCCAAACGACACGAATGCTTTAACAAATCTATCCATCTTTGATATTTTGTATTGTTTTTCCAACTGTTGAAGTTACTATAGAAATACACTTATTGCAGCTTCTACACCTTCTCGAATATGATTGAAGTAAAAGAAATCATCGTTGTATGTGATCCTTCGTACAAAGACATTTTCGAAGGTTTAAGAATTCTCTCTCTTTCTTTCCTTCTTTCTTTCTTTCTTTTCTTTGTTCGTGCTATTTTTCCGCTAGTGATCTGCTCATGTGATATATTCTACCTTTCTTGGTTTCAGATGCCAAAGCAAAGATCAAAATTGAGCTTAAATTCACACTGCCAGGGAAGGAGAGGCAAGATTCTGTGTACAGTGGACTTCAGGTGCTTGCCAATCACTCGAAATTAGGCAGATGTCTCTTGTTCTCTTTCTAATTCTGCTATGCCTTTTTCTACGAGCTGAGTAACGTAATTGTGTGTTCTGAGAGAGTAAACTAGCTTCTAATGTTAGATACTGCTTTTTGTAGGCAGTTGATCCAGGATCAGAATTGGTATGCATTCACGATTCCGCTCGGCCTCTTGTTTTGGCAAAGGATATAGAAAAGGTTCGAGTTTTTCATATCTTGTTTTACCAACAAACACTTCGTTTGCTGTGCTTTTTCTCTTCCGGGTACATTATTTCTGTAGTTGAAACGATATCGGACGACGTTTTCAGACGTTCGTAACTTTGGATTCTGATTACTAAACATAAAGACTCCAGTGCTTATCTTCGAATTTAAAAAGTCGTGAGACAGACGCATAGCCAGCTAACATTCGGTTTAACCCTTTGGATATGTTCTTCGCGTGACTGCAATATTTAATTTCTTAAGCCTTTGATTTTTGCATATCTCTTAGTTCCCATGCAAAATTTGGTTCATTTAAAATACAGACCAGTTCCTTTGCTTCTTATGTACTTAGATGTAGTTTGTGCTAATATCTTTTATTTTATGTTAGGACAGGTAATTAAAGATGGTTGGGTGAACGGTGCTGCCGTACTTGGCGTTCCCGTCAAAGCTACCATAAAGGAGGTACATTTTTAAAAGACAATACACAATAATGCACCAATGATCGGTTCCTCGGGCGATAATCTAGCTTTTTCTACGCTCGGTTCAGGCAAACAGCGATTCTTTTGTCTTAAGAACTCTGGATCGGAGAACTCTTTGGGAAATGCAGACCCCACAGGTACAGTGATGAAATCGTACGTAACTGCTAAGAATGAACTTGGAAGGAGGAACAAGACGGTTGAGTAGTATTATTGTTATTTCGTGACAGGTCATCAGGCCCGGGTTGCTTAAAAGAGGTTTTGAGTTAGTGAACAGGTAACATACTTAATGGTTTTGATGATGAGAAAGAAAAGTGATGATGGCCGCAGTTGTTTGAGTAGATGAAGTTATAGTTTGGATGTGGGTTTCATGTTTGTTTGCAGAGAAGGTCTAGAAGTGACTGATGATGTCTCAATTGTGGAACAACTAAAACACCCAGTTTTCATCACCCAAGGATCTTATACCAACATCAAGGTATTCTACTACGTATTTACTACGCGTACTCTTTTATTCTATTATCTTATAATACTTGCAGATGTGTCAAACAATGATTGGTACAATTAATGTAATAAATTATAAATAATTAATTTATTAAATTAACTGTACTTCTCATTGTTTGACTCACCAGCAGTCAACGAATATTTTAAGAGAATAAATGTTACATTATTCTTACAGGTCACTACCCCGGATTTTTTTTTTTTTTTTTTTTTTTTTTTTTTTTTTTTTTTTTTTTTTTTTTTTTTTTTTTTTTTTTTTTTTTTTTTTTTTTTTTTTTTTTTTTTTTTTTTTTTTTTTTTTTTTTTTTTTTTTTTTTTTTTTTTTTTTTTTTTTTTTTTTTTTTTTTTTTTTTTTTTTTTTTTTTTTTTTTTTTTTTTTTTTTTTTTTTTTTTTTTTTTTTTTTTTTTTTTTTTTTTTTTTTTTTTTTTTTTTTTTTTTTTTTTTTTTTTTTTTTTTTTTTTTTTTTTTTTTTTTTTTTTTTTTTTTTTTTTTTTTTTTTTTTTTTTTTTTTTTTTTTTTTTTTTTTTTTTTTTTTTTTTTTTTTTTTTTTTTTTTTTTTTTTTTTTTTTTTTTTTTTTTTTTTTTTTTTTTTTTTTTTTTTTTTTTTTTTTTTTTTTTTTTTTTTTTTTTTTTTTTTTTTTTTTTTTTTTTTTTTTTTTTTTTTTTTTTTTTTTTTTTTTTTTTTTTTTTTCCGGACGATTTGTTGGTAGCTGAGAGAATATTATCCAACTCCATCTCGCCCTAATTTTTTTTGTAATTCCACGCTCTCAACTTTTATTCTTTTTTTGGCGTACATTCTTTTTATCACTCATGATTCTTCGTTAAATACATCTCTCTCTCTCTCTCTCTCTAAGGCCATCAGGTCATCTAATTTGCATAAGAATGACACATTTTGAGTTTCAGTTCAGTGTAAGAATATATATTTATTGGTTCCACAAAGGCTGGCTGAATGAGGGCCAAACATCCAATTGCATAACAATAAATTTACAAATCCCTCTCTCTCTTTCCCGCGGCCAAAAACAAATCACAGAGATAAGTTCTGACGACCAGTCATTTTTCCGATGTTGCTTCTCCGATTTGATTTCTTGGACTTGCCACACTCGCCAAACAATGAGAATCGTCTATCTTTGCGTGCCTGAACAGGATTTCCCCTTACCGGCTGCAAACGAAAGAAGAGCAATGCAGGCTCATCAATGGCCATTTTTATGACAAATTTGCACACGAAAACTAAGTAGTATGTGAAGTGAAGTTGCTTACCTTTCCCCTTCTCTGAGGTTTGGGGTTATTCCAGCATAAAAATGCACCACAGCCTCCATTTGCAGGCCCTGATTCATATTCCCTGAATAACATTTAGGAACCAAGTAAGGAAGAATAATGATTGCCAAAGAGGGGCAATGAAATCTCATTAAAAGAAGACTAACAAGTAATCTTTATTGGCATTGGCACCAAGGTTGCCACCATGCAATAGACTTGGAGACATTGGATATCGACCTATCCCTCTACCATTTTGATCTTTCTGGAGGATTCTTTCATCCATTTTGAGCTCCTGATTTGGTTCATCTTTCCAATGTCCAGAGGAATTCTTTGTTTCCGTTTGATCATCAAACGTCCCATCTTGAGGCAGGACCTGATTCTTCTCAGGTTTCGATCGACTCAATGATCCAGGTGTTCCTTTTTCGACGGCTTGCAGCCATGCAGTTTCTAATTTTTGTTCACGAATAATAGATTCTATTCTCCGCATTGGAACTTCCTGTCTCTTCTTTCTCATGACATTTTTTTGAGCATTTCCTTCAGGGACTGACTCTGATGAATTGGAGGTTGATCTATACGCTCCATCCAACAAACTAGAATGATTAGTATAGGTACTTGTTGCTGTACCTTTGACAAACTTCCTTTCTCTGTCAATGGTCTCTGCTTGTTGTTTTAGTTGTTCTGCTAGCTCAACTGAGGTCAAACTATTAATAGAAGCATCCCCTTCTGGGAGGAGGATAATTCTAACCTCTACATTACATTTCATAACCATCTCCATGGCGTTTGTGATGCTGCTCAAAAACCTTTCAGCTCTAGATTTGATGTCTTCATCCCCAAATGCGACGTAAGCAATCAAAATACCTGCACGTAAACTTTATTTTAGATTTGAAATGCATAAGATGATAATAGGGAAACAAGATCAGTTCTAATCACCAGCCAGATCATATCAACAACAATAGATATTTTAAATCCTTGACATATCTACTTTCATCAATCAAATAGTAATCCAATTGTGAGCTTAAGAATCTTGCAGCAGGTTATAAAGTGGTCATATTCCACAGAAAATCAGCATTAACAAACTTCAATAATATATGTAGCTTTCAACCAGATAAATATGCACAATGGTGCTTGAAAAGCTTTTGGGCCTACCTTCAGCTTCAGAGATGGAAAAAAGATTCCCATGACTGAGTAGGAGCTGTCTCAAAGCCTTTGAGTGACACTTCTCAATGCACAGCACCCAGATGTCACTTAACTTTTCTTTACTTTTACGCCTAAAGATCATATTTCTAACCACGCTATCTTTCTGTGATGTGTCCAAGTCTCCATCATCCGTGAATTGGCTTGAATTATCGTTGGCAGTGTCCATTTTTGACAATAACTCCCCCTGTAAATTATGATTTCCATTCACAACGTTGCACATAGAAGAAGGAGAACTTGAGTCCAGAAGCATATGCTGAGCATCTGGCTTTCGTTTGTAAACAGTAGCCTCTTTTGAAGAACTTGATGGATCACCTTCAGTAATCTTTCCACTCTGTCTCCTGCTGCTTGACTGAGTTAGATCTGGAGATGGTACAGAACCCAGCTGTAACAAAGTTGCTGTGAACCATGTTGAGCGTTCACTTGAAACCCTTAGCTGCTTCTCAGCCTCTGAAAGAAGCTTTAAAGCATGCTTTAATCTCTCCAGTTCGGTTTCCTTTACTGAAACAAAACTAACACACTTCCACAATTAGGAAAACTGTTAAGTTGTAAAGAACCTGATGTTGGATTACTTGGTACAGTTTGAAATACACTATTACTTTTTAACAGGATTCAAAACAGATCGACGATTGCTGATAAAAGAATAATAGGAAAACTGAACCACTCTAGAATAAGCAATGAAAACATCAATTAATATTAGAGAAACATGCGAATGTCATTCCATTCATTTATCATGCACTTCTGTCTTACACTTACAGTATCACCTTTACAAAAAAATTGTTAAAAAATATCTACTCAGAGTTACAAATGCAATAATCGAGCAATGAAGTGTCAGTTCACATTGGATTTGCAATGACATTGATGACACCATACCAGATCCTTAGATCCTAACCCTAGCATGGCAAATAATGTCCATAGAATCAAGTACTCTTGCATACAATGCTTAAAATAAGTCAAAGAACGGTTTAGATCTTTCATTCTTGTATCCCAAGGCATGTCAACTATGTTACATCCATAAGATGCCACCACTTTTAGTGGTCAAGGATTTAGATCTAACTTCTGACAGGGTAATTCAATCATTATCTATGATTCAGTGAGATTTTAAAATTATAGGAGGCTGCATGATTCTATATCTAACACAACTTTTTGGCTCAAAATAATGACTTTAAAGTGAACTGAGGAATCTTACAACACAACCCTAAAATTGCTAGAGCTTTTTACTATATTCAGTCTCGAAAGAAAAGGCTAACTGTATCACACAAAGCCTGTAATAATCACATCATATGAAAATACTGGATCAGTGCACAGAATATCTAATTCTAAACCCTAATCGAAATGAAGCTGTATAAATTAGTAAAATGTTTCTACTTTTCATAGTGACTACTCTATCTGCGTATTTTTGTCGATGTCAACAGTATGTCTGGAGATACCATTTCAAAGTTAAACATATAAGTGGGAAGGTCATTGAAAGAATGTTGTGGGTAATGATCCTGAGGACTTAACTTTCACTACTATGTACGTTGATAAATAGTTGGTAATACACCAATGACAAACCAGTAAATAGACCAAATGACTCACTAAATGGATCTGATACATAAACTGAGTTCTTTATAAATATTTGTGTAATTTGAAAGAGAATTTGCATTTCCAATTTTATTTACCACCAAATATTCTGTGCCTCTACCATTCTCCAAGCATTATATGAATCATTGAATGAGAAACCTCATTTAGTGTTTGCTTCCTTCTGTACAGATTTATGCAAAAGAATAGGTAGTTGAATAATATTAAAAGATAAGGAAATGGGACTCACAGCTTTGTCCACCAAATAATAAGGAATTTTTTTTGGCAACAATAATGTTGTAAGTTCCAGCAATAATATCCATAATCAGGCTAGCCAGTTGGGACATCAAAACTAATGGATCAACCCCCGAGTCCATAAGTTCTCTGGCTTGTTTAACTGTTTCAGCAGTGTTCGATGACATTGCCAATGCCAAAAGTTCCAGCAATTTTTCGTCTGAAACAACCCCAACCTAGACACCACAATACTCAAAATGTTAAAGTAAAGCGAGAATTCAAGTGGCAGACCAAGATTTGTTCCACCAAGAAAGACGATATTTCCTTTTTACAAAGTTTTGAGGGCAATGGAAACAAGTAGACGATATCAAGGAAAAGTAGCCAGATCAGACTCACTAGTTCATTGACGAGAGAGGTGGTGATTCCTTTGCCAAGCAAACTCAGCTGCTCTAGCATGGTTTCTGCATCTCGAAGGGAACCATCTGCATTCATCGCTATCAAATCCAACGCATCCAATTCAATCTCCAAGCTCTCCTCCTTACAAATTTTCTTTAACCTGTCAATTATTTCCCCATCTTTAATTTTGTTAAATATATACTTCTGACATCTTGATTGTATAGTACGGGGAACACTGTCAAGATCAGTGGTCATGAACACCAAAACAACACGATGTGGAGGTTCTTCAAGAAATTTGAGAAACGTGATCCACGTCTTAGGCGGTAACAAGTGACACTCTTCAATCAAAAAAACCTTGTATCTCGTGAAGGCAGATGCCGGGGCCTTCGATATTTCTTTGAATAAATATTTAATTCTCTCGATTCCTTTCTTGTTAGTGGCATCAACTTCAAAGAGGTCTTCCTGACTTTCCAGACACAAAATCAATGCATTCCCTACAGTAACCACATGGTTTAGCTTCTTTGGCAGCCAGACAATTCAAGGCGGCAGCAAAAATCATGGCCGTTGATGTTTTTCCAGTTCCACGAGGACCTTGGAAAAGATAAACAGGAGCAATTCTACCCTTTGAAATTGCATTTATAAGTGACTGCACCACGATGTTCTGGCCGATCAATTCACCAAAGAACATTGGCCTATATTTTTGGCTGAAACTCCTAACACTATCTGGCGAACCATGGTCTTCCACTTCTTTCTTTGAAGCTTGGCTCTGATAGCTTGATGACCATCGCCTCGCATCCAATCTACTCAAACCCTCCAAATCAAGCTCCCCGAAATTCATAGATAGCTCATCATCGCTATTACCAGTTCCACTGGACGATCCACCTATTGTTTCTGTACTGTTAGTGAGCAACGGACAAACACCTTGAGCACTTTTTGAAGCAAACCTGCGACTGTTGGCCAATTTTTTTGACGACCTACGCCGGTGAGTATAACTGGTTTTACTTCCACCTAAAATGCTATTTCCTTTTCTTCTCAAAGTATCAGAAAGTGAAGGAGATGAACAACTTCCACACATACCCATTCGTTTTGGAGTTCTCTTAGACCAATAGCAAGGAATACCACAGCCCTGACTTCCTGCCAAATCTAAACGATCATCCAACTCATCTTCCAGATCATCCATTGAAGTTGTAGTCCCCCCCCAAGATCTAACAGTACTAGGATTGCGAATAGCGTATCTATTGTAAGAACTAGCTGACAACTGCCGGTGTGCTATATGAATAAGAAGAGTCCTCTTTTTTACCACCTCTCAAAAATTTTGGGGATGAATAAGATCGATTCTTGTTCTTGAGTTTCAAAAGCAATGGAGATGCCCCCGAAACTCCCTTGAATCCTCAGAATTAGAGTAGTCCAAGGTATCATCAGATTGCTCGATTGAATCATCCCGGCCAAATTTGAAGGCCATGGGAGAAGGATCGCCCTTGAGAAATCTTCTGGAATGTAGCAACTTTCTTCCAAGAACCGATTCTTTTTGCTTATATCTTAACAAATTATCCGCATGCGTACAAATTCTCTCACTCGTCTTCTCAATCTTAGCTTCCCTTTTGCCTAATGGCCTGGCATACGGCACTAGATTTTTGTCTCCATATTTGAAAATCACGGAAGAACAAAGATCGCCCAAATAGGTGTCACTTTTGGAGTCACCTCCATTACGAGCATCACTGGAGCTATCATCGATGCCACCTCCTCGCACTGAAGAAGAGGCATCATCATTATTGCGATCACGAGCATCATTCTGCGGTGTCGCACTCTTCTCGCTCGATGATTTGTTGTTCTTCCAGTTGTAAAGGAATACTCTCTTGTCCTTGCTACCGCCATTATCAAAGGGGAGAGGGAAGAGTGCGTCCAGTTGAGAGTGCGCAGTGTGTCTCTTACTCTCACTCTCCAAAGGCACCGCAGCATTAGTACTTAATGCAGCCGCTAGAGATCTAGAGGAATTGAGAGGAGACTTCCAGGAGGAAGTGGTTCCAGGGTCCCTGAGAACTCGAGCAGCCTTGCGAATTTGAGTAAGCTCTTTCTTCAAATGGAGCTTGCCCGGATCAGAACACCGCATTTCCTCCATGATTGCTGGTTGATAGAAGCTGAAGCTCCAGCCAAAAAAAAAAAAAAACCAGCTCAGAGCATTAAGTCAAAAAAAAGAACCACATCTACATTAGTCCCTCCATTCCGGCAAGACGGATCAACCAAAGATCGAGCAAAGCTCAAGACTATACACAGCGAGAAATGAAAAGCAGGAGATGCGAATAAATAAATGGAGAAGAAAATGCAGAAGCAGATCTGACACACAGAAAATAATACAGAATAGAGAGAGAGCGTTGGACGTTGCTAGGGCTTTATTTGGCGCCCCAAATCAAATACTTGAATATTTTGGGCGTGGAAAAAAAAATGGAGAAAATAACAAAGTTAAAATTGCAATTTGATACTCAAATTATGGTGAAAATGATAATTTTCACCATAAAATAATGACTAAAAACAACCACAATGAACAATTCACTCCTACTGTGCCATTTTTCGTCACGTGTCTTATTTTACTACCTGATATGTTCTACACTGCATCTGAAATGCAGTGCGAAACGAATAGTACTGTAGAAGACATGGTGTCTTATTTTACTATCCGATATGCTCCTGCACTGCGTCCGAATTGCAGCACGAAACAAATAGTGTCGCAGTAAACATGGAAAGAGAAGAAGAAGACGCTATGACTTAAATGGAGATCCAGAAATAAAGAAGAAAACTTGACAACCCACACCTATTGCTTATCCAAGACACGATTTCCATAGAACATGGTGAGGCCTCAGGGACCCATTTCATTATATTCAACTAAACCATAAATTACACCAGCAAACAACCACAAGACCCACTGCAGCTTGCTTTAGAGCCTTTCAAGTGAGAGCACTTGTAGGGGGGGCCTTACCTCTCTCTACTCACCTTTGTTTCCATCCTTTTGGTGGATTAATGCCACCATTTTATAATCCCATCCAAGTATTATTCAAACCCCCAAAACAAGTCTATCCAAATGAATAAAACACAGCTGGCCGGCCCCCCATCATGTAGATCATCTGTGGAAGTTGTGACTCTCTCCACCTCCAATACAACTCTAAACAAAGTACAAACCAACAAAATTATATATCATGAAAGATAAAACGTCAATCATTCATTTACACCAGAATAAACATAATCCACTTCACAATTTAGACCATTCGATGCCTGTCTCGACAGGAGAATCAATGACTATCCATAGTTGACAGAAAAAACAAACACGACTACAAATATAGTTAGAACAAGGCATAGTTAGAATTAGGCATGATGGAAAACTTGAAATCTGGACTGCAATCACCAATTTCCGTTAACAGAATATATAGCCAGGCAACCACGTTTTAGCTTTTTTTTAATTGTAATGAACGAAAAGTTCTAACCATCTATCTCCAACTTTTAGAGCCTGGCCTCAAACTCTAGCCCTCTTGTTACTGCAACTTGGGCACTTGTACTGCTTGATATGCTCTGCCTTTGCAGGTGTAATCTTGAACGCATTTCCCATGGAACCATCTTTCACACACATCACAACAAATCCAAAACTCATCATTTCCGTAGTTATCCCCACACGCCCCACATGTTGCACCCTGCTCGTCATCTTCTTCTTCCTCCCCACTGTCTTCATCTTCTTTGGGAGGTGGAGACATCTTCACTCCCTTGCTCTGTGACTCAGATGGCCGAGATTGCTTACAACAGATATAAACTAACATTAGATGCAGATACAAATCACATATCACAGCAAAACCAAACCAAAATAAAAACAAAAAGACTACGAAAAAAAAAACTGTTCAATTTCTTACTATCTTCCCACTGGATTTGCTTTTGCTGCTGTTATTATGAGTTGCCGACTGCTCCTTTGGATGCTTAGCATTTCCTGTCACAACTTCAAATATGGTTGGTAGATCATTTATCATCTGGAAAAGTCTCTTCCTGAAAATTTCAATTTAGTCCCTTATTTAAGATGCCTTCACATTAAGATCAAAACAAACAAGGATGCAAGTCGTCAGCAACATTTCATCCAATAATAAGAGAAAGACAACATGAATTTCATGTTTCTCTTAAATAGCAACCCACACACTAGCAATTTTATTTTCACGTAGAAACAGGCTAAAATAAATAAGATAATAACATTGACAAATAAAATCTCTTTTTATCTCAGATGAATGTGCTAGAAATTAGCTTAATTAACCTTAATGCGATGGTATTCTTTTGAGAACAATTAGATAAAAATAAGCTTTGAAAAAAATGGCCTGCATCCAAAGCCCTGCTAACATGAGTTTTCAGCTGAAATGTCAACGGAAATTGTCAATTTTACTCTGGCTATACAATAAATATCCTTTCTAGTGCTCGTTATATGCTATCTACCAGTTATATGTGTGTGTGTGTGGTGCATGGAAGATCATTTTCTCATTAGTTTTATGACGAGCATCAACTAAATTTCAGGTCATTGTTAACGAAAGAAAGGTCATGACAAGAGAAGCTACAAAGGTTGGGAATCTTTTCACTATATTATATCCACTTAAATTTTCAGACGAATAGTGGACATCTTGCATATGTATGCCTGAGAGAAAAACTTCAACAACAAGGATGATAAAGAAAGTGGCACATGAAAACTAAAGAACCTTCAATTTATAAAACCAATGAAGCTGTTGAGTTGAAAAATGAAAAACAAAAACACCATGCCTCGGCTGAAAAAGTGGATGCTTCAATGTAGGAAATACAAACAGCAAGAAATTTCAATCAGAAACAATTCACGGAGATCTCATTCAAAAAGTAATAGTCTACAAAAACAATATAAAGTAGAAATATTTACTAACAATTCCAGTAAAACCACCTTTTGATTTTGCAAAGTGAAAACTCAAAAAAGATATCAGCAGAAGAGATGTGAAACCACAGATGAAACATAAATCAGATCAACTTAGGCTAAAAGTATGAAAACAACTAGTAATTATTTGGCTGTTTCATAATCACGTCCTCCACAGTCTACGGTAAGTAATCCTCTTTAACACAAATTTTATATTACTAATAAAAAAAATCCACCTCAGTCTCATGTTTTCCTTTTAGTGCTTTCAAACTTATTTGCGATGGTTTTTGTTAGTATTAATTCGCCTTTAAGATCACGTAAGTAACTAATTTTATGACAGTGTTTGAGACAAATACTTTTGAAAAGAATATATAGAAAATACCAAAAAAAAAAATTAGAAAATAAAAGGGAGAGCAAAACACTATGCAACGTGTATGCGTATGGGTGCCAATTGAAGTAGGAAAAGAACAAAGAAATAACAATAGAATTCTACAAAAGTACAATTTCATACCTTTCATTCTTACCAAAACCAAAGCGTGCACCAAAATAAAATGCAACAGCAAGCAACCATGAATCACTGTGAACAGCCACCAATGATAGCCAATCCTTCTCCTGCATACCATCCCTAGCAAAGTTTATGCCTAATGCTGGCTCAGGAAGCTCAGGGGGAACCTCCTCCACTGGCAGATTAACTTCCCACGTCTCATTTGGAAGTCCATATAGACATAAGTTTTCCTTCTCTGCAAACAGAATACCAATAACGTCTCACACAAAAATTAAAATTAAGGTGTCACCTTTTCCAGCTTTCAATCATTGGTCTTTACATGAAATGGCCTGCTACTGGGTAAACGTTACAAGTTTAGAGATCCTAAGGCACACAAGACACGCTATTCTATATCCACAAAATTCACACACCCATAACTCGCCTGTGTGTTATTCCGATGTAACAGAAAGCTCATTTAGTTCAGAGGTAGAAGTATCAAACAAAAACATTTTGCAAGAATCTGAGAGGAAAGACGAACAAATTGACTAATCAACTAAAAAAAAAGTATATGAACAGCAGGCAGTAAAGAGAGCAAGAGGATAAGCCCTCAGGAGAAGAGAGAAAAGCATTCGACATGCATGATTGACAGAACAATCACACTAACCATAGAAGTAAACCAAAAAAAAAAAATCCTAACAACTCGCAGGTACGAAGATAACCCACCAGGATCGCATTGCTGAAAGAATTTCTCAACATCTGCAAAAAGAAAAGGAACCAGAAAATTTGTCGCTCAGATAACAAAGAATGAAGTAATGCACCGAATACAAAATCCTAGCGCGGTAGAAAAAGAGGAAATGAGGAGTACCAGTGGTAAGAGCTTTGATCAAGCCAGAACGTCTGCCTTTGAAGTCACAGAAGACCTCCTCCACAGTTCGAGGTATAGGGTGGGGAATTCCTTCCATAGTCTCTCAAAACGAACACAGCTACTCCTCCGCGGTTCCAATTTCAGCAGCCGAATAATCAAATTCCAGCCAAGTGGAAAATAATACAACAATTAACCGAAAAATACGCAGCAGAAGGAGGAAAAAAAGGAAGGAGAGGGAGGGGGAGCCTAGGGCAGGATCATCTTCCGGTGGAATAATTTGGGGGGTTCCGAGGCTAGGGTTTTCTTTTTCATTTTTCTTCTTCTGGGGTAGAGTGCGTCGGACCAAGTAATTAGACAGACCGAAGCTTCTGTTTAGTACGTCCAAATTTCATTCTACTCCATTTATAATAATCAAAATAATATTTATATTATTATTTTATTTTCCTAGTTTTTTTTAAACTACGTATAATTTTATTAGCCTCGGCGTCGATCAAGTAAGATTGGCCCGGTTTGTAGAAACCGGGAAAACCGACCTAGTTCACATAAATCGAGCCGAGGTCAAGTCTGATAGACCCTAAACTGCACTTTTAACCAAATTCAATCAAGCGAATAAAAAATGATGGTTTAAAGTTTGACTAGCTCATGTTGTACCATCGAATTGTCATATGAGATATGTGTAGTTTGCAACTCTGACATCTCCGGCCGTGACCCCAATTGCTCAAATCGCACTACAAACATATCAAATTACGGGTCGAGTCGTATTTTGTTAAAAAAAAAAAGACATTTTATGGAAGTCACAATGCAAAATTGCACTAGTCCCAGAAGAATCAACTGTCCGATGGTCAACTTATAACAGTGACTAGCTTGTAGACCGATCCATCATTTAAAACTAGCTGTAATTCTGGTCCAAGGTCGGCTTGACCTTGAACCAAATGATGAGACTACAATTTATAGACCTACTTTGTCACGCAAACGTATTATAATATATGCTTTATTGAGAAAATTAGTCTTTATAAAATCAATGGTTTGATGGGCCTGATAACCCACTTTGCAATAATCCAAGGAGGCCCAAAAATAAAGTGCAGCGTTATAATTTGAAGGCCGTCTCAAATATGTGGACCTCTCTCTCTCTCTCTCTATTTAGTCCAAATATTGAAAGCATTGTTTTGTTTCGTGGACTGAAAGTCACTGTTAGACCAAATAACTGCACAAATAGTTGAATGTCCCTACAACAATTAAGAGAAATTTCATCACATGCATGAGCTACAAATGGCTTTTCGTCAAGCTATTTTTGGCTACATTTGTGGCAGTCCGTCCTACGAAGACAAAGATGACCAAATATTCTGTTAATTGTGAGAATACAATTCATACCAGTGGGGTGCACAATCTCTATGGATGTAGGTTCATTGACAAGAACCGAACCACGTTAAAATCTCTTGTTGTTCGTTAAAGACGACACAATATTCTGTTAATTGTGACTATACAACTCATACTAGTTGGGGTACACAATCTTTGTGAATGTAAGTTCATTGACAATAACCGAATCACGTTAAAAATTCTTGTTGTTCGTTAAAAATGACCCAAAATTCTGTTAATTGTGAGGATACAACTCATACCAATGAGGGTGCACAATCTCTGTGGATGTAGGTTCATTAACAAGAACCTAACCACGTTAAAATCTCTTGTTGTTCGTTATTTTTATTTTGCAAAGCTGCTGGTTTGGGAAACAAAAATCAAACACTGCTGTTCTGATTTTTTGTTTGATAGTTTGTATCAATATTTCTTGAACAAAATTGTTATAATTTCACAACAGGTTCAAAACAAATGAAAGAGAAAGACTGTGGATATACATTACATAAAATAGACCAACATCACTAAGAGTTTTTCAAACTGTTGTCTCATATCGACAGAATCAAAGTAAACGATCCTATATAAATATGAAGGGGATTCTCTCACTCCTTACCCTAGCTTTTAGAGTGAGTTCTACCATCTCCACTTTCTATCACGGTATCAGAGCTAAATCTGTATAATGTGAAGACAGATTAAACACGCTAGAAGTGAATGAAAGAAAAAACTATTACGCTAGATGTGTGGACGGGTGTTGTCCCACATCTACAGAACCAAAGCAAACAGTCATGTAGAGAATTCTCTCACTCCTTGAACTAACTTTTGGAGTGAATTATACTCTCTCACATTTTATCACAAATCTCGTATTAACTCAACTATGATGTTTTTCCAACTCTCCATACATCTTTGGCAATAGTTTTAGTAGATTCTAAGAGTCTGTCTTTCCCGGCCAAAAAACATGCATATTCTGAGAAGCTAAGGACAAATCAAAATGGATATGGAAATCCTAACCATCAGACAAAAGAAGAGATGGAGCTAAAGAAAACATATATATTAACCCTAATGGGTAACCTACAAACAGCAATAAATTAGTCATGTTCATCAAAGGTAGGAACACTAGAATTCAGCCAAAAAAAGAGATTAAAAATACACTAATACAAGTGTAGCAATAATAAAAACCTAGCATATTACGTATGTCTATGTGCAGTTAACTTGATTACTTGAATGGATTGGAGTTCTCTCGATTTGCATCTGGGATCGGATTCCAGTCCCACAGTCGGTCGGAAAACGCAGTCGGAAGCGGTGTGGGTAGAGTGTTGAGGGCCAATGATGGCGATTGAGGTGTTAAAGAGTAGAACTGATTGGGGTGAGGAGTATGATCGTGGTGGAAGAACTGTGGCTGCTGAGGAATGTTAATGGTGGAACTTTGCTGGAAATTCACTAATCTATGGAGGTCATCAATCGAGTTTGATGGAATAGACGAAGAGCCAGGAAAGTGGGACGACGAGATGCAGTTGGGGAGAAACGAGCAAATTTGCTTTGAGGAATGAGGAAGGAGAAGTCCATCTTCCTCCATTGGAACCATAGTTCGGTAAACGTTGTGCTTAGAAAGACCTAGAACTGTTTGAACATCTTCGCTGCTTCCATCTGTTTCAGTCGTCTTCTCCATTTCAGCTTGCTGCAACTGTAGTTGATAATCAGCAGCTTCAAGTCTCAAGCTGGAAGGGTTGGCAACAGAATCTGAATGTTTCGACGACTGATTCGTCATTCTCGAGGAAGAAGAAGAGGAGGAAGCCCTAAGTGACTGAAGAGAGCGAGGAAGAGAAGGGTGGTCTTCTACTCCAGCTCGTTTGTACACTCGGCAAAGCGATATCTCTGCCTGCACAACAATGGAGGAAAGTTTATCGATAAATAGGGAAGAAAGAGAAAATTAATGAAAACTTGAAAACCTCAAACTGTTAATCTTTCTCTCGTCTTCTTCGTCAAATGAGCTTTAATGATCAATAGTGGAGGAATTTAAAGAATTCACGCATTTTTCGCGGTAGATTTCCGTGACTAAGAGTAAATAGAGAGGAATTAAACAGTACGTGAACTTCTGTCCCCTTTACAATTATCGTTCGAAAACAGAAACTAATTCTCCGACATGATTTTTCCGGTATAATTTTCAGTAAATGAGAGGGGAGACTTTTGGTAAACTAGGGTTTAGAGGTAGTCACAGAATACTCTAATTCAGACATGGAAATACACAGGCTGGAGCTGGAGTTTTGCATCATCTGGACAAAACCCTCTGAAATTTTTACACAAAAAAGATGAAATAATGGTGAATACCTTGTGAGAACGTTCAGTTTCTTGCTGAGGAAGACGATACTCGTTCATAATCCAGCTACTTCGGATGCCTTTCGGGGCTTTTCCCGAATAAAAAACTAGGGTTTTCTTCAAACCAATAGATCGGAAATCCTCAGTTCGAATCATTCTATCTGCCCCTGTCGCCTTCCAGTAGCCGGAAGTCGTCACCCGGTTTGGCCTATCTCCATTTCGATATTTCCGGTCTCTCGGCACGTAAAAGAACCATTCCTTCTCTCCAATTGCCGCCAAGGCTGCCCACAATTTCTCAAAATCTTAAACTTCCCATAGATGGATGAGAGAGAGAGAGAGAAAGAGAGAGAGAGAGAGAGAGAGAGGTTAAAGGTTTTACCTGGAAGCTCCCATGGATCGTAGCGATAAAGATCGAGGAAAGTAATAAGCTCGACATTAAAGCGTTTGCCCTCAACCTTACGGCGAAGATAGAACTCAACCAGTTCTTCCTCAGTTGGATGGAAGCGAAAACCAGGCATAACCATATCATTCTCATGATCATCAACATCACCACCTTCTCTGTTAGTGTTATCTTCTTCCCGCCTCATCTCTCCTCTGCAATTGCCATAAACTGACCTAGAAACCTCGAGAAACCTTATCTTTCCGCCTCCTATGCCTACACGATCCCCTCCTTTTTATATCTACAGAGGAACACGCACTGTATAATTGTACGAATTCTTGATTTGGAAAACGGGTGTAAAAGGGTATAATTATGTTGTAAAAACTAAAAACATGTGGCACTAAAACCCAAAAAGAAAAAAGAAACTCTTTCTCTCTAACTGTTCATCTTCGTTCGAATGAAATTGACCTTCTTTCTCTCTCTAACTTCAGCGCAGAGAGAGACAGAGAGAGAGAGGAAGAGGAAGAAGAATAGTAGGAGTTAATAGAAAGATCTACATAGCTTTCTGGCCCTACAGGGAAGAGGTATTGCGCTAAGGTGTTTTTAAGATTGGAAAATGACGTTTCAAGAGGTGGACAGGGTGGCCACAGCCACCTTAGCGGTGCCCTTGGACCTTTCCTCCTCCCTCACATTCATTTTCCTCCACCATTCTTTTCTTTTTTCTCTTCCTTTTCTCTCCTTCCGTTTCACAATTTTACTCGCATGTCGGGTATGTAAACGAAACATCACGCACCCACGTAGTATCAGAGCAAAGATATTTCAAGTTCGAATGTATGTTTCTAACGGTTTGATCCTAAAAGTAAGGGTCTGATTTACGTATAAGAGAGAATGTTAAGATATAAAATAAACTGTTAATCAGAAACATCTTGATCTCACCAGCAGTACAATATAGAAACGTTTTGGGTTGAGAAATGCAAAACTTTGTTCTTGGATTTCAGTAAAAGAGGCATTGTACTATTGTACTAGTTGGAGATGAGATCTTACTTATATATATCATGTCACATAATCACACTCAAACAACATGAGATTGTGATACAATTGGTTTTGGGGTTCAAGCCCTCACAAGAATGGGTCAATACAATCACCTTTTCTAGGGAGGCTTGAGGTCTCTGTTGGCCACATTTTCGATTTGACTTTGGCTATGATACTATATGTGGTATCGTGGTATCATGATATCTAACAAGTAGTATAATATTATCTGTGTTGGAGTTCGTGTGAGCCGAATTCTATTTGAGCTGGGTTAGTGGATCTGTAACTGTGAGTCTCATTCAAGATTCTATTTTTATCTATACATTCATATAAGATAAAGTCACAAAACTCTCAGTTGTAATTTGATATTCACACAGTGATATTTTATCATCTATCTTTCTCTGTTTTTTTTTTTTTCAAAAGAGATTTTTTCACGTGAATCTGGTGTCCTACTCTCGTATTTCTCTTTTTCATCTAAGATTATGTTTTTATCTATACATTAATCGATTTTTAACAATCCATTTTAAGTGGAAGTCTGCACAACTTTGTTTTTAGATTACTACCCAAAAGGCAAATCTCGTACTAGTTGGAGTGAGACTACACTTGTGACAGTTTGCCCTGTAAATGCAAGTACGATACAATATTTTGTTGATTGTGAGAGCCCAACTCATACCAATGGGAGTGCACAATCACACATTGTTTGAGTTAATCTTAAAAATAAATTTGTGCGAGCTCTGGTCCAAAACAAACAATATTGTTGGAAAGACTTCACAACACTTATATATCATGTCCTACAACTACGAGCAAACAAAGTTGGCTTGAGATATCGTTACTTGAGTTTGGACTCGGACCTTCACACGAATCGGCTATCACAAAAATACTCTAATTCATAAGGTTTTTGTTAATAACATGCCTTTTAACACTTAATATTTTATATATAAAACCATATATTGGCATATAAAGATTAAGTTAAAATTGATTGTGTGGCAGCCCGCCATGTGAAAGCAAGGACGACCCAAAATTCTTTTAATTGTGAGGGTCAAATCTATATTAGTGGGGTGCACAATCTCACGTCGCTTGAGAGAGTAAAAATTGAGTGGTATATAAATAGAGTTCCTCTCCCTACCTAATACAACGCGTTTTAGGCTAACCCCAAGAATAAATCTGTGCGGACTCCTACTCAAAGTAAACAACATTGTGCTGGAAGAACCGCGATACGTCACGTATTAGATCATTTTTATAACATATATTTTGGTGGTGGTGTGAAAAGAATAAGTTGAATATTGGAGAGAGTAAACAGACAGTGAAAACAAAGGCATGAAAATGGTAACGTAAATCAGAAATGAGAGCAGGAAGGCAAGTGCTAGTGATGAGGGCTAGGCCTAAGAGTGGAGTGGTCACCAATTTAATTAAATTAGGAGAGCGAAAAAGATGAACATGCACTGGTGCCAAATATAGACTTTTGACACCAACTAACTCCTCTAGATTAACTCGAATAACCCTACATCAATACTTTAACCGATCGAGTTTTAATCAACACACATCAATGTATTCAGTCTCATCAGCCGACCAAAACTTTTATTATTTTAATAATAGGTTAATCGGAGTCGTGGACTGAGATATTGGAGTCTCGGCCTCGTTAGAATTCGATGTTTTTAGAAAAACAAAACTTTGTCAAATTTATACGTCTGATCTTCCCATCAGAAAGGAGAAGATCAATATTAAGCATATTAATATTGGTAAATGTCTGAAATTTGGTGTGGGCATGGAAAGAGGTGAGAGAAGAGGCGATGGTGGAGATGTGGGGCTGGAGAGGAATGAAATTCCATGGCAAAGCTTGCGTAGGTGGGGTTGAGTTGGATCTCTAGCACAACATTAGAAGAAAATCAAGGTTATAAATTGTGGTTTTAGTGAGAGAAAAAAGATGGGACGAGTCAAGAAAAACCCGTGACCACTCTCTCTCCTCCTTTGCCCTCATGATGACAGCAACTAGCCTTTCTTCTCTTCTTCTCTCTTTGTTTCTAATCATCCATTTACGTGTAGTTTTAAGCTAATTATTAAAAGTAGACTCCGAATAAACCTCGATTAAAACATTGTAATATGTAAAAGTTTCCTGTCGAGGTGGTCGGGGCTTTAAAACACAGCAACAACGTCTGCATCTCCGAATATAGCAATGCTGTCATTAATCTAACTCTTAAATTAATGATTTCTGTCTGGCGTCGAGTTGAATTACTCAGGTCAATGTTCATGTATTTACTGCATTTATTGGCTCTTCTCCCACTTGCTTGCTCACAATGGTAATCCTTTATTATCTGTATCTCCTTTAATCTCGCTCTCTTTGATTGACCATTTAATCAGCTGTTAATTTTTGTATAATATAAAAGCCAAACATGGGACCCTTTTGAATCCAGAAGAATCCAACAAAATATTGTGTGAATAATTAGTTTCTAAGAACAAAACAAACAAAGAAAAGATTATATGATGTTGGGTTTATGAACTCATGAATAATTAAATAAAAGACTGGTCAGAAATCAACAAAAAAGAGTTGATAATCTAGTCTGTCCTTCAAAATGAAACTCAAAGTCAGTAGATGAACACTAAATTGCCAAGTGAAGGTGATTGTTTTAGGTTTCGTCATTTTATGCTCAAGTCTCCATTGCAAAGATTATATGCTTTCCAGAAAGATCAACTCTTTTGACTCTTTCTCCCATTTAGGTTTGTGGAGAGTGGACAGAAGTTTCACCAAAATAATAGACACTTCCAGTTCCCCATCGTGTACTAGTTTAAACTGTTACACGATACACAGAAAGGAGAGAGAGAGAGAGAGAGAAAGAGAGAGAGAGAGAGAGAGAGAGAGAGCTCATGGTCCCAGAACTTGAAATTCTATCGTATCAAAGTCAGGAAGCATTTTTGAATTGTTCTTAAATCTCGTGTGAGGGTAAGTTTAGTTCTTAAAATTATATCAAGATTCTGAAATATCAAAAAAAGGGTTTGCACTTTAGGGTCTAAAGCTTCGCCCTTTTATTGACAAATAATTTGCAGAATTCAACTCAGATTGCATTGACTTTATTTATGCATAGGTAACACTCGTAGCTCGATGGAATTGAAACTGTCTCTAAAAAGTCAATTGTTTTACATTTTCTGCGGTGGAGCATAAGAACAGCGTCTCAGCATCCCAGTTCGTCCTGATTGATTGAAGTTGAAACCATGACTGATCTTTTTCATCTATGCAAGTCTTCCAAATCATTGGATTCTTAACAATACTTGTTAAAATAGAACATTCATATGTGATTAATGTCAGAGATGGGTGGAGTAATTGCAAGGAGAGAGGAAGTATTTGGTAAGAAACCTGAACCAAAAGCAGCCCCAAGTTGTTTAATCCATAGTTTTCTATTCTGCACGAGAGAGAGAGAGAGAGAGAGAGAGAGAGAGAGAGAGAGAGAGAGCATGCAATTGCAAGATAAAACTTGACGTACGTGTACAAAAATGAAGTATTTTCTTTCCAAAAAATGAGAAATTTTCAGATTTCGACGCAGTCTCAAGTAGTCGACGATAGATTCGAGACGCCATCGAATCTAAGAACTCGACGACGTACATGTATGAAGATAACAAGTTGATGTACCGAGACAGATATCGATCGGAGAAATAGACGAGGGTGTGGGGTATGGACAACGATGGATATTGAATTGGAAGATATGGTGATAAATAGGATTAAGATGAACTACAATAAGAAACCTTTTGTGCTTATGTAAGCATGAAAACCTAGAGAGAGATAGAACAAGAGAGAGAGAGAAAGAGAGTATGCTACTTGTTGCACGTGTGGGGCCTCAACACTTTTAGGGTTTAGCATGCAAGACAAAGAAGGGGTGGGGGGGGGACCCATTTGGAAATCATAAAATTATTACCACATGTATGTTATGTTCAATGTTCATACCCCAGCTCTCGAGAGTTACTTCTTTCTCTGTCTTTTTCTTCTGACTCCTAAAAGATGTTATTCACACCTACTAGGATTCGAGACACGCCAACAGACAGACAAGCCACGTTTCCCCGATTTCGTCTCAATCTTCCCACAACTTCGATTAAACTTACGCGTGTCGAAAGTCGTCGATGACGGTAATCGCTGCGATGCGACGTTATGTAAGAGTTAATTCGAGATTATGAGAGGGTGGTAAAGGAGAATCTATGGGCTGCTGGAATTCTGTGTTATTCATATGAAACCAGGAATAACTGAGATCGGTGAGTTTGGTAGAACGCATAATGAAAGACAGACCCACTTAATAATGCCAAAATATCACTCTCTCTCTCTCTGAACAATCTCAATCTCTGTGAGACTGACTGAGCAATGCCCATGTAAAAATGGGGGAGAGGGAGAGGGAGGGGGAGGGTCCACAACCACCGTTGGATCAATCAATGCACCCACCGATCTGTCCATCCATGCAAAGATTGAAGATCACAAAAAACTATGAAAGCTTTCGTACTTGGACTGACTGACGAGCGAGGCTGAGAGTCTCCAGGACCTGACCCTCAGGTTGACTTCTCTGATTTTTCATTTATTGTAAACCCACAACCGGAATCAACTGAACTAACAAACTGCTTATGAAAACATGATGGTTTCTGCAATTCTGTCTAGAGAGATAAAGAGAGGGAGAGAGAGAGAGGCTTCTCGTGATTTCTATCTCGTTTGAAACCTCTGCCACTTCTCTGACTCTCTCCCACGGAGATGGACATACATTTCCTCATTTTGAGCTTCTTTTTCATGCGACTCCACTCTAAAACACTCTTTCTTCTACCACATCCCGACTCGATCGACGAACCGTCTTTACTCCGATCGTTGTGTGTTAGATCGAGCGAATAGACAAGTAATGTTATATCACAGAAGCGGTGGAGGGTAGCTGCTTGCTTGAATAATCAATAACTGAAATGGACCAAACCCATCTTCCATTAAATTCCTGATAGAGTAGAACAGGAAGAAACTTGTGTGTTTATTCAGTGGCAGTGGGATTTGTCCTTCCTCCTGGTCTCATCTGTCAAAACCATTGTGGGGGCCGATGGGGGTTTCTTTGTCGTTTTGAACGATGATTTTTGAGACCCAAATAAAAATAGCCCACATTTCAAGTCTCATCTACCTCGAATAACAAAGATCTCGGCTGGAGGAATCTGAATTCACAAAGACTAAACAAACCCATGAGTGTTATAGAGAAAAGAACATGCTCATTAATGGTTTAAGAGTCAAACCAGATATCATTCAGTAGATCTACTTCCATTTTAACTTTACACTACAAGTACTGGACCAGATGCTTATTTGGACTCACTCTCAGACTCATACAGCTTATTTCTCAGATCCTTTAGAGCATCCACAACTTCTGAATCCAGATTGTGCTTTAGCAGTTTGCCTTGAAACGAACTCGACCTGCAAGACCAAAACGACTAACCAAATTAGTCACTTTGCTGATCATCGATCACATGCACGTTCAAACAATCAGAGTTCGTCCTGAATGGCTATAAAGTTTCATGTTAAGCCGACATACCTTTGTTCTTGAAGCATCCTCTCGACCTCCTTCTTTGATGCTTTAATCTGCATTAGAAAGCTCAAAGTTCAACGCGAAATGAGAAGTTAAGCATATATCCGAACAGTTGACCACCAAACGTATTGTTAAAAATGAAGATCGAATGCCCATTACTTCTCTTCCAAGATGATAAGCAACGTATACTTTTAGACCATTAACAGCTAATCACTGATCAATTAAATACTTTTAGACAAAGCTACGAAGATGTCTCACCTCGGAAACTAGAGCCTTGCAACTCCAAATGAAGGCTCCCTGTAAGTTTTCAAAACAATTCCTATTATATTAACTGAAAACACTTAAAACTTATTAATGCAAACTCATCCATAATTTTCAATTGCAAAAGAACACAACAACATTGAGGCACAAACACATTTCTTCCCACCTCTCAACATTCGACAAAGAATTGTTTTCATGACTAAACCAAGAAGACATGGCAAGGGCCCAACAGGCAAAAGTCAAGCCAACCATTCCAGTTTCTATATTCAAGAGGCAACTACTGCCTTCAAAGACTAAAAATACACATGTTTTCTGAGAAAAAAACCTATTTGTTTGTTGCTTTGAACTGATCGAAAGGAGCGCAAAAAAGCTCGAAAATATTGAAGTATGGAAACAGAAGCCAACCTAGCTCTCATTAGGTAACTAACTGATTAGGGGCTCAATGTAAATAGGACTAGTTTAGTGAAGAAAATAAACGAAAGAGGTACATCGAGAGACGTAATTATATTTATCCATCCAAGTACACATTGACAACAAACAATGATTTTTCATGCTATACATAATGATACCCAAACAATTAGGAGATCATACAGCTCCATATGCTGCATGCTGCTGACAATGATCAGATGTTACAACCCAGACTTTGGGGCATCCATCTTCCCTCAGGGCAACAACCTGCCAAATAGCGAAGACATCACAGTCACAAACTATAACATTATACATCAAAATAGGAAAAAGACAATATTTGTTTTATAAATGGTTCCTTAAATAATAAATTTGAGGCTCTTGGATATTCAATTTCACTACAAAATTGTTGACTTTCTCAGTTCTAAGTATGAACTCATAATTCATTAAATACTTTTTATGAATGTCAACTAAATATCGTATGTAAATTATTCCGGGTTATTCAATTATTTGATAAGCCAAATGAGCTGAGCTGCGCAAGATCATAAATTTAAATCCTTGTGGTTGAAGGAACATGTGTTAAAAATACTTGAAAAAGAAAATAGTCACAAATCAAAATATTTTTTCATCATTACCAAGCCACTTATTATTGAAATTCCTATATAAGACGACATCTGCGAAAATTCTATTTGTTTTCTACCTCTTTTTCGATCCACGTATCGGCACATGTCTCACTTGAGTAAATTATGTCAATTCTGCAATATGAATTTTTACTGTTCAAATACTTAAAATAGTAGACAATAGGCGACGGGGCGAGGCAATAATTATCATAGCCACATTGCAAATAATCATCTGAAGAAAAAAGTACCGTCTCGATCAAGATCACGTCATAAAATCAATTCCAGTGCAGGAACTTTTACCAATAAATTACTTTAATAGTAGACAATTAGCAACAGTCTTAAGGCATTATGGATAACCTAGTCATCAATACTATTTATTCGTAAAACGAAAGAATTTTTTCTAAATTTGGATTTCGCACATGCACAAAATACATACGTTGAGAATGTGGAAATCAAGATTTAGTACATGCAACAAACATGAATGGAATATAGTGAAATGCATTAGTATCACAATATCACAACGCACATGTATATATATTATTCATAAATGTCAAAATCCCACATTAGTATATACTTGCTTCAAAAAATTGTTTTTCTGCAGCACTTTAACTTCTCTGTATAAAAGTCAAGCATCAAATATGATAAATATTTATAATGAAAGTGCCAAATATTACAGTAATTGATGGCCAGCACAAACTTGGACAAGGGGTTAGATATTAATCATTTACTTTAACATTGACTAATATAGTACCTCTATGAAAGACTAAAATTGGAAGGAAAAAAAAACAGGTCAGCTACAAATGCATGAAGTTTTTGTATAACTAATTATTATTCCGGTAAATCATCGAGTAACAGAGGTAGATTCCCTCACCAAAATACAGTTGATCAATTAAAAAAATTCAAACTTTTGCTAAAGTACTTACTCTTTTATCATCAGTTTCTTTGGATTACCCTCACTTCATTGAAAGTAGGCAGTCAAACTAACTAACTGAACATAGATCGATATAACAGTCGCTTTATATAATATAATAAAACAACACCATGTTTTCATAACAAAGCAGGAAAATAGATAAAAATAAGAGAAGGTTCCAACAAACAACTCATTCAAGCTATTCTCTAAAGGTGATCAAGGTTGTTTGGCAATGTAAAAGAGAAATTTCTCCAAACTGCCACCACAATTTTGTAAATTATTAAGAAAGACATTAATTTCCCTTGTTCTCTTGCCAAACACTACAAAAACAGCATATACTATAAAGGGATAGCCAAAAAATAAACAAAGGATAAGGAGTATCGATAGTTAAGGTTCGTATGAAATACCCAGCGAAGGTTTCCTTATGTGTAGGGAGTCCAGAAAGCATGGCATCAAATACAGCTACCACTTTCACCTCTATAATTATTTCAGGAAATATAGAATCAGGCATGTTAACTGTAACGATATTAATTGTAATGTAAATATAAAATCATTTCTTGTAAAGTACATTTACAGCTGTTGTAATTGTTAAAAATAAAATTAATTCAAAGAATGTGTCTTTTAGTTAATGTGTCTCTTGATTTGTATCTTTTAATTAAGTTCATATATTAGTGAAGAGTTATATAGAGAGTAGTGTTCCATGCATATGAAAGTACATGCACATAAGTGTGTTATTATTCTCCGTCGCACTTCACTCGTTCTTTCTAGTCAAAACCTTTGACCAGGGAGCCATAACATAGGTGAGTCCCATGACACACTTGGTTAAATGATCTCTTCCCACCAAAAAGAGGTGCAAGGTTCAAATTCCCCAGTGGTAACATTATTAGGGATTGAACCTTGTTGCTGAGAGTATGAGACCCACCCATATTATGGCTCCCCGGTCGACTGTTCTGATCGGCAAAAAGGCCAAATGAAGTGTCACCGAGTGAAGTGTAACGAAAAACCATAACATAAAAGGCGCATTTTATGTTATGGTTCCCGTCGCACTTCACTCGGCCTTCTCGCCGGTCAAAATCTTCCACCGGTTAGAACCCTTAACCAAGGAGCCATAGCATGGTTTGGTCTCCCTCAATGTTATTTCTTCTACTCTAAAATCTCTCTTTCTCATTGCAACAAAATGATAGCATAGCATTTCCGCTGTATATTTTCCAATAGTAATTTGTCTTATATCATAAATGTTCGAGTTTGTTGTGACCAGGTTTGATCATGTTTTTGTGATTTCTTTATATATTGATATTTTAATCACAAAACTCATGAACACATTATACTTTGATTTTGATTATAGTGAATTTCTCATTTGCCAATGATTTTTTTCCAAAATAATTTTCCACGTAAATTTCGATGTTCCTGTTTCCATGTTTTTTTTTTTTTCCTGGACTAGTGTTATATTTTCAACAATAAATACATGAATTGTATAAGCTCAGAGATGATTTAATGAAAATATATTGCCAAATTTCTTAGCCTGCTTAGAAAGATAACCACAAATCTCATGGAAACGATGTGCACAAAAGATATTCAATATTCAACCATAAAAGGTTTGCAGTTTCACATCCATTCTAACTTTTCTACCACAAAAGTAATATTTTCTTAATATAGTAACAATGTCAACTGTAACTTAAATATACAATCCTTTCTTGTAAAGTACATTTATAGCTGTTGTAATTTGTTTTATATCATAAATACATGAATTGTATTTATTAGGTTAGATATTTCCTAGTGTTAAGAAAATATAAATGATTAAATTATCTTCAATCCACCAGCTTAAGCTTTTGAGATTGCTGGTAACTTGTCATGGTATCAGAGCTAGAGATCACAAGTTCGAATCGAATCTTAACAAAATAAAAAATTAATCTTATTAAAAAAAAAAATCACATGTGAGGACCGATAAAAAAAAATTGACTTACATGTGGGGAAGAATGTTAAGAAAATATAAATGATTAAATTATCTTCAACCCACCAGCTTAAGCTTTTGAGATTGTTGGTAGCTTGTCACCTAGATAACTACAATAGCTTCATATTAACATGAGAAACTCTATTTTATATCAATGAAAATCTTGAAATTTTCTATCGAAAATAACATAATGCATGCATGACTTATTAAACAGCAAGTACTAGGAAAAGAAAGCCAGATACTCGGAAAGAAACGACTACAAACCTCTAAGTGCACTGAAGTTTATAAGCTCGTCAACAAGCTTTTGGCGGGCAACAGCAAGTCTCCCGCCCAAAAAATGTTTCTTCAATTTTGGCCAGTAGCCACATACATTGTATCCATCAACAAGTAAGACAGGAACTGCATTGTCAATCCCCTGGTGTGTACTGTCAAGAGGGTAGGTGGCATTGAAGCTTTAGAAATGAATGGCTAAAATACAGAAAACAGAAGAAAGATATTGAGAAAATTACTAGTAAAGGGTCAAAGTAGGGTCCTGATAAAGCTCTGTATCTTCGGGAAGGTCTTCTTTCTCCACCTTCTTTCTTCGGTAACTGGTAGCAGGCTTTGGTGTGCTTGACTTTCTCTTTTGGAATTCCTACAAGTCATTGAAAGATGAGTATGTTCTAACTGCCATTTTTTAGTTGTTCAAAGAAATCGACAAACCTTCCACAATCTTAAAAACTGCAAATTCTGCTTCACATTTGCCGTAATTCTGGGAGGAGCATGGTCCGATCCCTGTATGAGAAAGACAAACAAAAGCCGTATAAATTGGACAGAATTAACAACTTCTCTAAATTTAGCAACACAACTTGGGATGATTAAGGAAGACAATAACCGGAATTTGAACAAAAATTAGGAACTCAAAATTTCCCAACCAACATACAACAACATGAATTTGAACAAAAATAATAAAAAACAGCACTGATCTCAGCATAAAACGTGCTCTTGGATAGCATCAATTTCATCAAATTTCCTTCCGATAACTCTGCACAATTGGTAATGAAACTGAGAAGGAAAAAATGGGGAAGAATTAGAACCTTGGGGGATGAAGAGGGAGAATGAGACTGCTTCCTTCCCGCTGAGAATATGAAAAGATTTATTTTCTTCCTCTTCTTGCAGGAAAGGGGTGAAGAATGATAGTCGGAAGAGGAGCAGTAGCCTGCTGTAAATGCTAAGGATGAAAACGAGGGAGTAGTAACAAACTTCATGGGCTCACTTCCTCCTCCATTCATGTCAATCTTCGTCTTCCTTCTCTCTTCACCTCCATTCCAACAGCTCCAAATACTTGCACCTCAAACAGTCCAGTTCAAATCTGATTCTCTCCCGAACTTCACCTTCACTTCAAAGCTTTTGTATTTGTTGCGTGGCTGTTGCATACCATCGAAGATGTCCGACCAATAAAGCCACAAACTTTCTCGCCAGATACGGTGCGATGATACGTACCCGGCAAGTGGGTATGGAGTATTTGTGGCGAGGAGTGAATGGGGAAGAGTGGCAGGCGAGATGGGTCGTGATAGGATTCGTCATCTTCGTCTGGTAATGGCTTATTGCCCGTAAATTTTGAGGTTGAACTCTGGGCTTAGGTCCAAATAAATACGATCCCAATCTTTGCAAACTATGTTGCTCAAAAAAACAGAAGCCCAAAATGACAGAGTGTTGATTGAATTTTACAGGAATAATAATAATATTTTTACTATGGCCAACTCGAAGAACATGGATAATCCATTATGGACCGGAAGAAGTTAGATGACGATAAAGATGATCAATTCACGTTTAAGTAAGATGGAGCCGAGAGAATTTCGAAATGTGAGAGGAGATCGCGGAGGATAAACACAATCCAGATTTTTTCTATCATCAAACTGAACTCGTTTTCCCTATCCATCGCCATTTTTTATCTCCTTAAATTTTGACTAGGTTGCAGGAGGGACTTTTTTTTTACTCCCAGAGTGAAGTGGCGGGATCAACAATGGCGATCAACTACGAGAAAGAGGAGGTAGTTTGCGTTACCGGTGCCAACGGCTTCATCGGGTCATGGATTGTTAGAACGCTTTTGGAAGACGGCTACGCCAACATTCACGCCTCCATCTTCCCTGGTTCAGACCCTTCGCATCTTTTCACTCTCAGAGATTCTGTCTACTCCGCTGCCAAACTGACTGTGTTTCAGGCCGATTTACTGGACGCCGGCGCGTTTGTTAGAGCGGTGGACGGCTGCGTAGGGGTCTTTCACGTCGCCTCACCCTGCACGCTCGAGGAGCCTAAGAATCCTCATACTGAGCTTGTGATGCCTGCCGTTCAAGGAACCCTAAATGTGCTCGACGCAAGCAGGCGAGCCGGGGTTCGGCGCGTGGTTTTAACCTCCTCTATCTCGGCTCTGGTTCCCAATCCCTCATGGCCATCTCATATACCTTTCGATGAGACTTCCTGGACCGACCTCCATTATTGCGAATCTCGTCAGGTAATTTCTCACTCAGATCACAGGCCAAGGAGAAATAAGCTTATCTGCTGTTTGATAAGCGTCATTAGATGGACCTTCTTCCTCTGGCTAATCCTTGATTACCCACTTTCTTATAGAGATTATCTCTAGACCTACACTATAACGAATGCATCTGCCTCTCCAGTCGGAACAAGACTGAAGATTTTAAGGTTTCCCAAGTGCTGGAACATGAAAAAGTTGGGAAAAATCTCTACTTTTTCTTGAAACTGAGAGCTAGTTCCAAATAAGTTAAGAAGATGACACATTTTTGTTACAAGTAGTCATGGATTCTCTAGTTGAAGAAGAAAATGTCTTTTTTTTTTTTCTAAAGATTATAAAAAGATACATATTTTCCTTCAGTCGTTGTACTTTCTTCGTGGTTTGTTTTGGGTGATCTACAGAAATGGTATCCAGTGTCAAAGACCCTGGCAGAAAAGGCAGCGTGGGAATTTGCAGAGAAGCATAAAATGGATGTCGTCTCGATCCTTCCATCGACCTGTCTTGGCCCACTCTTGCAGCCGGGATTGAATGCGAGTTGTGCCGTGTTGAAGAACTTGCTGCAGGGCTCGAAAGATAGTCAAGAATATCACTGGTTGGGGGCTGTTCATGTCAAAGATGTAGCCAAAGCCCAGGTTTTGTTGTTCCAAACTCCTTCTGCTTCCGGTAGATATCTTTGCACAAACGGCATTTATCAGTTCTCCCATTTTGCCGACAGAGTCTCCAAGCTCTTTCCTGAGTTCCCTGTTCACAGGTCTGAATCCTTTCTCCTCCATTTTTAACTCTTAATCTTAATTTTTCATCTGAAATTTACAAGTCAGTCATTAATTGCCTGTTATTAATTCTTAGAATTGAGCTGAGAAATGACTCAACTTCCTGTTCTTGGTTTCTCTGTTCTTCAAAACACTGAATCTTCCTATCTGCTTGATTAAAGCTTGTTGACAAACACAAAACAGCAAATTACTGGAATGTAAATTTAGATTTAGAAAATCGACGAACGATAATCAAGTTTTACACAAAACTGTTTATGAAAACCAAGTTACTTTTTTTAGTACAATCTTTGAAAAATCTTCTTCTCGATCATATATTCGGTGTTTGTTTTAGCTATTTCACCATTCAGAGTCTTCCAATGCTGAGTTATATCAATGGTTGGAGTTAACTATGAGCAATCAGCACATGTTGTTTTAGTGGGAATCTGCTTTTATATTACTGTTTTTCAAATAAGCTAATCCTAGAATTACTATTTCCGAATGCTGAAAGTTTGGTCGTTTCAATCTCGTTACAGTTTTAAAGGCGAGACCCAACCGGGACTAATGCCATGCGAAGAGGCTGCCAAAAGATTAATTAATCTCGGATTGTCTTTTACTCCGATTGAAGATGCTGTCCGAGAGACGGTGGAGAGTCTCAGAAACAGAAGGTTCCTATAATCGACGAGGCCTGGCCGATTTTCAGAGATCTCGAACGATGGTTAGATTTTTTTATTCTTTCGGGTTTTTGTTTTAAATGATCATGTCAATTAGTGATTGATTTGAATAAATCACTTAGTTTTAGCTTGCAAAACTGAGCATTGAGCTTCATTAGTCAATAGCTTTTACTCTGTTTTCTGATTTTAATGTGACACTTTACTTCATTGAAGAAAACTATTCGAAGAATCAAATGTTCTGTGTTGGATTGAGCCACTCAAGTCGACCCACACGCCGACCTGACTATCGCTCCTTCGACCACAGACCACTTGAATTTGGGAGGGGCTCCTACTAGGGGTGAGCATGGTTCAGTTCGGTTCCACCTCGAAACCATAAATGTGTCCCACAGTTTCATCAAATCGAGAAATCGGGCGGAGCTAAAACTGGAATTGAATTGTGAAATACAGTTAAGTCTCAGTTTGGTTCCAAATTTTTAAAAATATATAAATAAAAAAATTGTATCTATTTTTTAGTTGGGTTTTTAGAGTTTTTGGTCGTGTTGGGGACCAATTTTCAGGTGTTGGCCGATTTTTACGATTTTGGGTCGGATTTTAACCGGTTTCCGATCGAATTTTTGATCAATGGTTCAGTTCGGTTTTTACGACTTTGGACCCCCAAAACCGTGGACTAGACCGTGATTTGCGGGTCTTGAAAACTTAGAACCGGAACAAGAACCGATGTTTTTGGTGGGCGCAACTGGTTCGGGTTTGATTGAGTGTTATCCAATGATTGGGCAAAGATGAAGTGGCGTCCAAGTGAAAGAAAACGAAAAGAAGCTTTTGAGAGAAGGTGGGAGGGTGGTGGGAGCTAACAGCAAAGCAAAGAGGCAAGATTAGAACTCAGTGTTGGCATGTGATTGGGGGGGGCCTGAAGAACAGCTGATGAGGTGTTTGGATAGACAACTTCTTTCTTATAACTCAATTGTTCCCTCTTAACCAAACAACCTTAGCTAATCAATCCTTATTTCCCTCAAAATCTCCATTCTCATCTTCAGAAACAACACTGCATGTGCATTCTATTCCTTACCCTTCAATCCTCGTGCTTTCTGAGTAGGAAAGAATCAATCTTTTCCGGAAGAGAGACTGCTAAAAGCTTCTATTTTTAGCATTCTCAGTGAGTTATGCCGTAAATTGTTCGTCACAGCATCTGCTGGAAGAGATATTATAGAATAAAAAATCCAACAGAGGAAAGAGAGAGAGAGAGTGGTCTGATCAATGATCATGGGTGGGGGGCTTCTCCTGGCATTCCATGTGCATCGATCGACTTAACCCACTTCCCAATTATTCTACTCTTCGTCTTCCATCATCATACTCTCTCTCTCTGTGCCATCTTTGGTTGATAAAAGAGAAACTTCGAGATCACTCTTTGCCGCCATTGCAGATGACTAATCCAGCTCTCTGTAACCGATCATGGTGAGTAAGCTTCCATTATTGATCTGTCTCTTCCCTTTTGATTCCAAACTCATTGAATTTTTGATCCTATTGATTCGACCAGGTCCATCAGCGAAGACTCTCTGAGAAGATACGTCCACTTTGCCAGCGAGAGTTGCATACAGGAATTACTCTCGGCCTCCGATTCCACTCGCCCCGGAAACGGGACTATCCACAGTAGCGACGTCTGGAAGGTTCTCGCGTTCGAAAATGGCGTCGAAATATCAAAACGCCGGTCTGGGTCGCTTTATACCTTCCGTAGCCGATGGCCGCTCCGGTCAGTTTCCCCGGAGAAATTCATAACTGTAGCCAACGCCATTGATGCCGCCAAGGTCAACTCGAGGCTTACTGATTCATCGTCATTAAGCTTCCTTCTCTATTGTTCTGCATTTAATTGGATTAAATTTGATAAAATGAAACAGCAATGGGACTCCGATCTGGTTGAAGCGAGGTATATAAAAGACGTAGACGAGAATCTGAGCATCGCCCATTTGAGATATGGAGAAAACTCGAAGCCTCTGTTTAGAAACAGAGAGTTCATCGTTTACGAGCGGCGAGAAACCATGGAAGACGGCACCCTGGTACGTAGAACAATCAATCACAACGACAATCTACTATCTTTAACGTAAAGTTTCAATCAAAACACAGATTTTATACAAGTCTGTAAATTCAAAACTGATGATTTTGAGTAAGGGAAGGTGGTGGCAGTGGCGTCGCTGCCGAAGGAGATGGCGGACGGGCTGCTGCCGAAGCAAAACAACGCCATCAGAGGGCTGTTGGTTCAATCGGGATGGGTGGTCGAGAAGCTCCACCATGATTCCTGCCTAGTAACCTACGTTGTACAGGTGATTTAGAAGTCCGTAGATTGAGTTCTATGCGATTGATTAGTCAATTTGAGCTGATCGACCTGCTAAATGCAAGTGTTTTTGATGCAGCTGGATCCAGCAGGTTGGCTGCCAAAGTGCTTCGTCAATCGATTCAACACGAAACTCGTTATGATCATCGAAAACCTTCGGAAGCTCGCGCAGTCGTCCCGTAAATGAATTACTTTCTTCTGTTAGCCATGTTTTCTTTTCATCAACCATCGTCTCTGTATCTGGGTGGGAGGCTTCTCCTCAATTGCTGTAAATTCAAGTTATCTACTAAGAAAACATCTTATCTAGCAAGAACATGCTTGTTAGGCGTCCCACTTGAGTAAGCATGAAGCAAGGAAACTCTAATTCCCACTCCACTTCAATTTCCCGGAGAAGATCCTACTCAAAATTCACTTTCGAGGGTTTGTTATATTTGTGACAGTCTACCCGATAAAAATAAAAAGATCCAAGAATGGATAATTCTAACCTACTATAACGTATTTTTGAGTGAAACTTGTTGAGTTGTGAAGCATGCACTGATTGAAGACCTTACGTAGAGAAATCTGCAGATCGACCTGTGTGTTCCTATTTTGAGCATTATTATTCGTTTCAAAGTAGATTAGATTAGAGCGTTTAATTCTAACAAAACTTGGTAATAAAACTGTGCAGACTTTGACGCATAATCTCGTGCTTTTGATAAAATACTACTAATCATAATAACAACAATAGTAGTGAGAAATGAGAGGGGGTTTTTTTTTTTTTAACTATTGGCAATCTTATGACTCCAATTCAAGCTTTTGCTTTGGGAAACTCTGTATAACAAAGAACAAACAAAAAGAGCAAGTATGATACAACCACAACCAAATTGCTCTGCTAAATACAAAAACAGCCCCATTTTCAACCCATTGATCAATTCGAACGTGAGAGATCATAGTCATTAGGGATCTATTCTTAGACGCGCGGAGATCCACCAGTAAAACCGAATTCACGGTTGCTGTAAGGATGATGACCCGTCTCGGTACCTGCGTCCTCGTAACTTGCAGAAGTTGAAGTAGATTCTGCATTCGGATTCAAACCAGCAATCACCGTAATATTCTCTATCTCTTTCACCACTTCTCCCATTGTTGGCCGGTTAGCTCCTGTTTCTTCAACACATCTGAAGGCTAGATCCACAAACTTCTCCAAACCTTGCAATGCTGATGAAGTGATGGTCAGATCGAGAATTTCTTCGAGGTTATAAAGAGGTTTCGTTTTGTCCATCGCATTTTCAACCTCCCTCACGATGTACTTTCCTCGTTCTATCGGCTTTCTTGCAGTTATTAACTCTAACATAAGCACCCCAAAACCATACACATCGCTCTTCTCGGTCAGTTGTTGTGTCGTGTAGTATTCCGGATCCATGTACCCCTATACACCAAGAGAACACAAAATCACCCTCAATGCTATCATTCAATGAAAAAAAGGTTCATTTGTCACGACATAAATAGGGAACAATTCGACCGTCCAATTAAGTCATCTGCTACGGGTAGGAATGGGCGAAACCGAACCAAAACCATAGGTCAAAATGGAACTGGCGATTCGGTCCATGTTCTGTCCGGTTCTTACCACTACATGAACCGCAACCGGTTCTAAATGTGGAGGAACAACTATCCACGGTTTTTGGTGTTAAAAACCGTGACAACCGAAACAAACCGTGGGTCAAAAAATTCAACCCAAATCCCAAAAAACCGGTCTAGTTCTGGTTCTGAACCATGTGAACCGTTACTTCACAATTTAGTTCAGTTCGGCTCTAAAACCAAACCAAACTAGACCGTGCCCACCCTACTAGGAGCCACGCAATTTATCCAGAATCAGATGGTTAGATCGTTCTCCCTTTCATGTCGTGACTCGCTCATTTGGTTTTTGTTGCTCATCTCACTAAATGATCCGAAGCAGTTTATATACTGACCATTGTTCCTTTAACTTGTGTCGTGACATGGTTGACGTCGCAGTCGGGCATGAGCTTGGAGAGACCAAAATCGGCTACTTTTGCATTAAGTTTGTCATCCAATAAAATGTTGTTTGATTTAATGTCCCTGTGTATGATCGGTGGGTTTGCAAGTTCGTGTAGATACGACACACCTCTGGCCGCACCCAACGCTATTTTGAGCCTCCTCATCCATTCCAACCTTATTCCTGTCTTCCCTGTTGTACACACTTGATATGTCATCACAGTGGAGAAAATTAAGGAGTTGTATTGATTGCCAAAGTCCAAATAGATGTACCTGATAGAGTATCCCTCAAATTACCATTTGGAACATACTCATAGACCAGCATCTGTTCACCTTGCTCAAAACAAAAACCCAAGAGAGTGACAAGATTTCTGTGATGAACCCTGGACAGAAGCTCAATTTCAGTTTTGAACTCAAGCCCCCCTTGCATAGATCCCTTTTTAGCTCTTTTTATGGCAATCAGTTCCCCTTTCGGTAGAATTCCCCGGTAAACCTGAACAAAACTCGTTGCGTTCACCCATGAAATTATCGTTGAAAAGCCAAGTTTATGTCTAGTGAGAGGAAACATAAACAAACCTTCCCATAGCCCCCGGCTCCGATTTCGTTAGTTTCCGAAAAATTATCGGTGCTCTTCTTCAGCTCCTCGAAAGAGAACCATCTTGCACCCTTTAATTGCGGTACATCGCCACTTCTCTTCTTCGAATCCCACTCCGCTGCAGTTTCACCGTATTAGATCCAACAAGTGTATTTACATTTCAATTTAACTACACGTTTTAGCTGATGATCGATAGAGTTTGAAATCGGTCTAGAGGAGATAGACATAGTTCGAAACTGGGTTAGAAATTCTCGGAAAGACAAATGACTATGCTATAAAGTATACTTTACCCTGAAAACAATCATGTCATACTCTCTTACCAAAAGGATTCTTCTGTCCGGCAGCTTTGGTTGCTCTTTTCTTGTGGCGAATGGCACAAGCCGCAGCCACGACTAAAAGTAGTAACAGGAGAGACCCACCAACAGCTACTCCAATTATGACACCAGTGTTTAATAAGGATGACTTTCTTGATTCATCTGTTTCTAGATGACAGAGACAGAGTTTGATTGGTTAAACTTCATAAGACTAAAACAAACAACATAGAAACTAAGTACCTCCAAAGTACTGATAAGGCTCTGCCATAAAATAGAAAGGTCCATAATAATCTGGAGGCTTGAAAGTCTGGTTGCTGAGAACAAAACCAACGCTTAAAATTCCGGTCCGGTTGAAACGATCGTAGTCGGTCGGAAAGACTGCTAAGTTTATATTAAGGTACTTGGCCTCATCAAAGGCTGGATGGGACAGAGAAACAGAATTCACGGGAACGTTGGTGGATCGAAAAGATGCCATTAAGTGATCATGAAGATCGGCAAACAGGCTCGAATTCTGCAAGTTTGAAAAGGAAGGAGCTCTGAAGACAAGAGTGCCCGTAAATGGGTGTGCACATATACAGTTGGGGCTTGAAATCTCATTCGAGCTGCATGGAGACGGCGAGCAGTTACTCGTTGGCGTCGAATATCTCGAGGAGTTGTCGGTTGGAATGGAGCAGTAAGGATACTTTGAACTATCTTCCAGACAAACTGGATTACCAACAAGTCTGTCAAAGGAAAAAAAAAAACAGATTAGATGACAGACAAAAATGGTAATTAACAGTTGTTTTCTTCAAATTTGAAGAGTTACATCAACGAAGATCTGTAGCCGTGATCATCATCAACCTCAGTTATCCGGTTGCCACGCAGATCGATAAGTTGCAGGTGGTTGCTGAAGGTGGGGCCAAGATTTAAGGTGCCGTTAACGTTGTTGTTGCTGAATACTCTGTCTCCACAGAATCCCATAAAACATGAGTGTTTGAAGAAGGTTGAAATATATTACTCGATCTGAATTTCTCGAAAAAAGAATGGTTTGAGATGAAGCTGATACTCACACAGTCTGCAAATTAGGAAGGCTGAATAAAGCCGAAGGAAGTTGGCCTCGGAGTCCCGTATTTTGCATCATCCTATCAGAGAATAAAACAGTCTAGACCCATGAACTGGTAGCTAGGAATGGCTTCAAAATCTCTTTCAAGTGTTAAATCTCCATCAGTTTGACAGTTTCCACCAACAAATACAAACAGGAAGAGGTACTTACAATGTTGTCAATGACTTTAATGTCGAAAACCAAGGAGGTATATCGGATTTGTCGAAAGTGTTATTGCTTAAGTCCCTGCATATCCCATTCGGGTCAACAACTGCTTAGCTATTATCACAAATCACTGCTAATTACTCAAGAAAATGATTACTCACAGAGTGGTAAGGACGGTGAGGTTGCTTAGATCTGGAATTGGTCCGGTTAATCGGTTGTTGGACAGCAATCTGCATGACAGTGCATGAAATGAGTGTAAAAGGTGTCAATTGGGATACACATTCTGTCTACTTACAGGTCATTGAGGGTAGTAAGACTGTTGAGGGTAGAAGGCACTGTTCCACTCAACATATTTCCATCAAGGCGTCTGTAGAAAGAACAAAATACTCATAGTAAGTTATCTTTGAGATTTCTTCGGCGATAAGCCGATCGATCAAACTTATGATGTAGATACTCACACTACTTCTAGGGAGGTAACGAGTCCTAGAGTCGGAGGGATGGTTCCGGTCAGGTTATTGCCGTCCAAAAGACTGCCAAAAGAAGAGAAATAATCTCTATTAAGTACCCAAAAGTAGCTTCATTTCAAGATGTTTAGAGCTTACATATGTATCAGTTTCATGTTTGCGCTAAAAAGATGCGACGGAATCGAACCGGAGAGGTTATTCCTTCCGAGATGGCTGTAGATATGAACAACTCAGTAATGTTTATTGATTGAAGAAACAAATGCAGGGGAATTAAAAGAGCTAAATCCAGCTTTAAGTCTTCCCATACAAGTGCTTAGCATGATGTAGCATATCTAGGCCTGGTGTGCTGCCATTTGAAACTGGAAGTGGACCTTCAAGCTGGTTCTCAGCCAGGTCTAGCCAGTAGAGATTGGTTAGATTGCCTATCGAAGGTGGGATTGGTCCGCTGAACCGATTTGAATTCAAAGATCTGCAACCCATAACAATGCAGAGAATTCTTGAATGTAACTTAAGATTCAAAACAGTGATTATAGAGTAAAAGGTTCTCACAGAAAAACCAGCTTTTGCAGAGATCCAATAGCATCAGGTATAGCACCAAAGAAATCACACCCAACTAGAATTCTGTAGAGCAGAGAAAGAAAGGCCTTCAAGGCCTGTAATTTCGTCATAGCATTAAACTATACTGCTAAAAAATTAGAACTTTACAGGTCTGATAGTTTTGTCAAAAGTCCAATTGATGAAGGAATAATTCCTGTCAACCCTTTATTGTAAGATAGATCCCTGCATGGAGAAGTAGATTGTGATATATTGAAACAAAAGATGTTCCGGCATTGAGCACGTTTGTCGATCTCCAATTGGCTAAGACTTACAGAGTTTGTAACTCGGACAGTGAGCCAAGGTCCCCGGTAAGGTGGCCGGTTAGACCAACAGCGGATAATGTTCTGAAAAAGAAAGCATTCACGTCAATGAACGAAAGATCGACGAATATAACGCAGAATGAGATTTGCGAGAAGTCTTACATTGAGGTTACGCGTGAATTGATGCAGCCGATCCCGTCCCAACGACTGCCGCATGGATCCGAGCCCACCCAGTTGGGTGGAGTGTTTCTCAAGTCATTCTTCAGAGATGACAGATAAACAACTGCAATTGAAAGTAGAACATTCATTCTGTCAATAAATCCGTAAGAACTGAAAAATGAGACTAAAGGGCAGGCCTAATATTGACTCCTGATTCCTGTGAAATGAGAAACTGGCAAAGAGTTTGTGCACGCTAAACTAAATATGCAGCCATGGCAATGGCTATTTTCAAGGAACTGAAAATAAGAAAAGACACAAAGATTAATTCTTGAGTAGCAGCAGCCGAAATGAGAGCATCTCGAACTATAAAAACAAACAAATTGACTCGTTTGAGTAGTAAATTCAACAGTTCTAAGTTGTGACGATACTTGAAAAACGGTATCTGCATTAGAAATTTTTGCATACATAAAATTCAACCGTCAACGAGGGCAGTAGCTAATATCGTAGGAGTAAATATCTTGAAGATCATCCATTGTTATGGAGGTAACTATCTTCATCTGTGCTCAAAATGGTATTAAGTGTAAAGAAACTGGAGAGTGATAGTGAAGATGAACAACAGAGCTAGACGATGATGAACAGTGCTAAGCGTGAGGAAGAAGATTTATTCTCTGATTGAATTAATTGTTCTTACAGATTGCTTCTGCAATGTAACAGAGGAGAGAAAAACAAATAATAAAATAATAAAAACTAATAAAACAAATATAAAACCTAGACCTAACTATAGTTAGGCTACGATCCTCTCTCAAGTGCAAGGCCGCTAACAGAAGATCTTAGCCTTGAAGTGGGAGAATTGTGAGGGCGGAAGAGGTTTGGTCAGAGCATTGATAAGTTGATGTGAAGACGGAGTGAATTCGAAGATCTTGGCCATGAAGTGAGAGAATTACGAGGGCGAAAGAGGTTTGGTCAGAGCATCGACAAGCTGATGTGAAGATGGATTGAATTTTACCACCAATAGTTTAGCCAAGACTTTCTCCTGAACAAAGTGAAAATCTAGTTTAACGGGTTTAGATTTTGAGTGTAATACTGGGTTGGATGCAAGGTAAGTGGCACTCAGATTGTCGCAAAGAATAAGAGGTGCCTGGTGTGAGACAATACCAAGTTCCTGAAGGAGTGACTGTAGCCATAGAATATCAGCTGCACCAATTGTGATGCTTCGATACTCAGATTTCGTGCTAGACCGGGATACAACCTTTTGTTTAGTAGAGGACTAGAAAATAAGATTATTTCCTAGAAAGATGCAGAAATCACTTGTACTCCTGCGATCATAAGGGCATGAAGCCTAATCCGCATCTGTAAAGCATGTCAGATTGAAAGATGAAGACGGCGAGAAAGATATACCGAGAGACGGAGTACCCTGAAGGTACTGCAAAATCCTTTTGACTGCTTGTTAGTGAACATCTGAAGGAGCATGCATAAATTGAGAGATTTTGTTCACGACATAGGCGATGTATGGACTAGTGAGACATCAATATTGTAGACCACCAACAAGGCGATAGAGAGATCCGTCAGGAACAGTACCTGAATGTTTGGAAAGGATTGGGTCGAAAACCATTGGGGTGGGAATCGGTTTGCAGAAACTCATGTTTGCCCTGTGAAGCAATTCTGATATATATCGAGATTGGAAAAACTCATATCTGTAGGGGTATGAGTGACCGAAACCCCAAGAAAGAAAAAGAGGTTGTCGAGGTCTCGGACTCAAAATTATGATTTTAGATAGATTAGAAATCGATCCAAGAGGGAGGCCGAGTTACCGGTAAGAATGATGTTGTAACGAACCTCTTTCTCCCCAGTAAGATATTGTCTGCTTTGGGCAACCCTCAGCCCTCATGGATTTGTTTTTCAACTAGGACTTCTTAGTCGGTCACCCAACTTGATACTGCTTTCGCCGAAGCACTCTTAACTACGGAATTCTTATGGGATCCATTGCCAAGTTTGCCCCGAAAACGCGTCTTACTATCTTGGGAGGGTTTCCTTATATATGTTTCATTTATATTTTTCCTCCAAACGATGTAGGATTGCGGCTGCAACCATCACAATACACCCCCCTCCCCCTCACGGGGGCCCGACGTCACCAACAGCCACATGTTGGGCACAGCCTCTGATACCATTTGTAACGAACCTCTTCCTCCCTAGTAAGATATTGTCCGCTTTGAGCAACCCTCGGCCCTCACGGATTTGTTTTCAACGAGGACTTCCGAGTCGGTCACCCAACTTGGTACTGTCCTTGCCGGAGCACTCTTAACTACGGAGTTCTTATGGGATCCATTGCCAAGTTTGCCCCTAAAATTCGTCTTACTATCGTGGGAGAGTTTTCTTACATATGTTTCATTCATATTTTTCTTCCAAGCAATGTGGGATTGCGGCCGCAGCCATCACAGATGTCATCAACATATACCAGCATAACCAAATTAGAGTAGTGTTGGCGGCATACGAAAAGGGACGTATCAGACTTGGATGCCGAGAAACCCCGCTTAAGGAGGACATCATATAATTTTTTTACTAGGCTCGATGAGACTGTTTGAGACCATAAAGAGCCTTCTAGAGGAGGCAAACAGTAGTGAGAAGAGAGAAATCAACAAACCCCGGTGGTTGCTACATAAAAACTGTCTCAATGAGATCACCATGTAGAAAGACATTACTAATATTCAGTTGTGTGATAATCCAACCAAAATAGACTGTTAAGGACAGTACGAATTGTAGTGGGCTTGACAACTGGGCTGAAGGTTTCATCATAATCGATGTCTTCTGTCTGATCATAACTTTTCACTACTAAACGTGTCTTATATCGATTTACTATGCCATCTGAGTCAGTTTTCGCTTTGAAGATCCACTTGCATCTAATAAGTTTAGCCCCATATGGTAGAGGGACTAATTTCTAGATGTTGTTTTGGTTAAGTGTTGAGATTTCATCCTGCATAGCAGCTAATTAGTGTGGATGCTTAGAGGCTTGCTGAAATGTTCTGGGTTCAATGGATGATTTAGCAGAAAAAGCTTTTGGTTTAAAAATTTCATCATTTATTCTAGTTCTCATAGAGTGATTATTAATGGTAAGGGTTCTGTTGCTTAGATTTGAAGCGGTGACAGAAAAAATGGGAAGAGGAGAATGTTCAATGGAGGGAAGAGGAGATAGTGAAGTAGAGGGTTCGGGTAAACAGGTAGTAAGAATAGAAGAGGGGGTGAAAGGTAAAGAGGGAATTGGAATGGAAAGAGACGGATTTTGTGGAGAGGACGGAGTAATCGATGAAAAAGAAAATGAAGATTCATCAAAAGTGTCATGGCGTGAAATATATATTTTATTGGACTAGGGATCTAAGCAAAAATAGTCTTTATGGTGGGCACTATAACCTAAGAAGACACACAAGAGAGAACGAGGCTGAAGTTTATGTCTATTGAAAGGACGAAGACACGGGAAGCATAGATAGCCAAAAGCATGAAACAAAGTGTATGCTGGAACAGTGTGAAACAAACACTGAAAATGGGACTTATGATTTAAAATGGGAGTAGGTAGGAAATTGATAAATGTTGTAGCTGTAGCAAAAACATAAGGCCAAAATTTTTGAGGGACTGAGGAATGAAATAGTAGAGTAAAACCGGTTTCAACAACATGACGATTTTTTCGTTCTACGTGCCCATTTTGTTTCGGAGTGTAAGGACATGAGACATGATGATGTATGCCAAGGGACTTAAAAACATGAGAGAGAGATTGAAATTCCTCACCCGAATCAGATTGCACTACTTTATGGTACGACCAAATTGAGTGAGGACAAACTTATGCAATTGCACGAAAGTATTGTGAACTTCACTCTTAAATTTCAAATAGAAAAGTCATGTAAACCTAGTGCAATCATCAACAAATAAAACAAAGTATCGTGCACCAGTGATAGAGTTAACAAGAGGTGGACCTCAAATATCAGTATGTACTATATCAAAGGGAAAATTAGCATGAGATTGTGAAGTTGGAAAAAGTAAACGATGAGTTTTGCTCATCTAACATAATGGACATAATTTTGAAATAGTAGCTTTAGTATAAGTCACATTACATGAATTTAAAACATATTGTAATACCGAGGAAAGAAGGATGACCTAGTCGAAGATGCCACAAGGTTGACGGGAGACTTGATTCAGTAGACACGAACAGTGCATGTGTAACACCCGATTTTACGGGTTTTTAAATTTTGTTGCACAATGGCATTTTTGTAAATAAGTTAAATAAGTCTGTTTTGTGAATGGAGAGTTTTATTAGAACCCTTATGATTTATATGGATTTTAGGAGAAATAAGAAAATTTCAGAAATCCAAATCGGTAGTGTAACGCTCAAGTTTTTGTTTTTAACCCTATAGCGTTTTAATTCGTGAAAATAGTAAATTAAATCCGTTTTACGAACGAAAAGTTTTATTAGAGCCCTAGTAATAAATCAGAATTATTGGTGAAATAAAGAAATTTGGAGAAACCGAACCGATAGTCAAATAACGAGATAAACAGAAAATCAAAATGAGGGGCAAACTTGTCATTTGACAAGCCAAATGTAATTGATAAGCAAAAACCCTTCTTCCCCTCAACACTTATGTAATTTTTTCTCAAACCTTCTCCAACGGCGATTTTTCTCTCCCTCGCTCACACGTTTCTCCTCCGGCGACCAACGTTCCTCTTTCGGAGACTCGTCCTTCGCATTTCTTCTCTGAAATCACTACTTATGTAAGATTCTAGTGTTTCCCGGCTTTAATTTTCAACTTTAGGGTCGTTAAACAGTTAGGGTTTCGTTAGATTTTCGTCAGGTTTTCGTCAAATTAGTCGGGTTATGTTAGAAACGGTTAGGTATCGTCGTATTTATGATTATTGAGCGTAGTTGGGCGAAATAATGGATGTATTTGGTGTTTTGGTTAAAAATCGGGTATTTGAAGTTTTGGAAAACTCCATTAATGGAGGTTTATGAATGTCGAGCACGAATTGCTTGACGAAATGCCTGAGAGAAGTAAATTAGAATTTTAGAAAATTTCCTTTAGCTAGGAGTTTCGTTGGTTTTCGAGATTTGGTTGTTTAGAACCGGTTTTAATAAAGGACGTTGTGAAATGTTCTAGGTGACAAAGCTCAAAACCAGAAGCTCAATGTGCAAAGAACGCGAGGTAAGTTCTCGTGACTTACTATGGCCGATTGACCTACACCATATGTCGATTTTGTTGTTGAGGATTGTTGGTGCATTGGATGTTTTTATGGTTTTGATGGGTAGTTTAGGTTTTGTTTGTTCTATAGGAAATGTTTGTATGGTTTTGATGGTATTTATGGTGTTTATGTTTACGTTGTGCAATTAACTGCTCATGCATCATGGTTTTGCAAAACGTCATGAAAACGAATTTACGCATTGATTTCATGAAAAAGAAAATGTAAAGAATGAAAGTAAAGTATCATGTAAACAACCATGACATGGGATTATCGGGGATGAGGTTCAGACTTGGCATTCTGTGGTGAGCGGGTTTTCCTCCCTTCAGATAGTATGGGCTGTCTAACCGCTTGATGTGATCTATCCATCTGTCGAGTGCTGCCTCGATAACCATAGACTGACAAGTACTAATAAATGAAATGACATGGATGGACTATTTTATAGCATTGCATAATATGTTCATGTATTGGCATTTACGTAGAATTTACTGAGATTTATCTCATAGGCGTTTTTATGGTGTACGTGACCTTGAGCAAGGTGAGAACGATGTTCCTCCACCTGACGAGAATGCAGATTGAAGAAGGATGTCCATGGAAATGCGTTGAGCAGTCGAAGCGCCTTTTGACCCGTGGGAGCAAATGGTGAAGTGTTTTGTGGTTTTGTGGCATAATTGGGCTGATGGGAGATTGATTAGAAAAATATGTATAGATGATTCATATTAGGGTGCTTGGTATCTGGATAGTGTATATATGGATGTTTTAATGAAATAGATTTGATTCCGAAGTTTAGAATGGATTTTGGATGATTTAGAGTTGGTTTTATTGCTTTGAGATAAATGTGTCATTTTGGGTCAGTTTTGATGAGTTTAGGTTGAGGAGTTTGGTTTATGGATGTATATTTGGTTGGAATGTTGATGAATATTTTGAGGTTGATTATTGAATTGTGTATTAGGTGAAAAATGAAGAAAAAATTGTGAAGGAGGAAAAATGGGCTCAGGGTGGTGCGCTGGGCGCGCAGGGAGCGCGGGTGTGCGCTGCCCTGCGCCAGCCGATCGATCGGCGCATGGTGGCCGATCGATCGGCCAATGTTTTGGAAAAATAGGCGCAACCCGAGAGCTAGTCAATTGATCGGCGCCCATGGCCGATCGATCGGCCAACAATGCGCGCCATCTGGTGAAAAATCAAAGAGTTCGCCGATTGATCGGCCTTCGCAGGGTGCTGCGCGCTAGGCACAGGCGTTGGGCGTAGGCGGTGAGCGCTGGGCGCTGGCGAGTGGGCGTGTGGTGAGCGCGTGATGGTAGCGCGATGCGCGCGCGACACAGGCACGTGGGGCGCGAGCCGTGGCCGCGCGAGGCACGCGCTGGGTGCACAGTGGGCGCGCGCCGAATGCAGGGCACACCCCATGCATGCCAATTGATATGTTTTGGTGTCATAAGCCTCTTTTGGTTATTCCCGACCTTAGACGAGTCGTATTGGGTACGTTTTAGGTTGGACTCTAAACGTCGATAGATATGGATTGAATGCCTGAGTCCGTTCTCTAACGATGAATGATTGAATGTAAAGGAAACGAATTGAAAGAAAAATGAAAAATTTTATGAGAATGGACGAGGGTAATATGTATGCACGTCACGGCACAGGTCGTGGCGGCCCTGGCATGGGGTCGGGGTCGTCACAGCATGAGGAGCTTAGGGGGTCTTGTACAAGCCATTAGTGAGGGACCCCAGAGGAGGATTTGGTGGGATGTATGATCCTTAATAAAAAACAATCAGAATGAAATTCAACATAGACAGAATTTTCACGACACAATTGACTAACACTAAGCAGATTACGAGTAATGTGTGGTGTATGAAAAACATGTGATAATTTCAGTGAATGACATGTTGTTGGTAAGTGGGAACACCCATAATAAGCAATTGGAGAGGCCTTACCATCAATGGTCTGAACTTGGTGAGAACTAGAGTATGGAATTGGTTGTTGTAGCAAGGAGGACTGGGGTGTGAAGTGGTGAGTTGCACCCGAGTCAAGCAACCATGGTGCTGCAGGGGGATTGATTGTCAAATTCGGCAGGGGCAGGAGGCCAGTCGAAAGGGCTTGAGCTGGAGGAGAGGAGAACGAGGTAAGGGTATAGTTATAGTGGGCTGGGGGAGGTTAACAGTATGAGGGGTTGAGGCGATGATAACACACTACAACCTAATGACCAATTTTGTTGCATGTTTGGCAACGAGGTTTCAAGGGACGGGGGCGCTAGGTGTTATGAGGATATTGTTGGGGAACCGAGGCACTAACATTATATGGATAAGCAGGTTCAAAAATTGGTCTGTTCTGAACACCGGTGAATGGCCGAGGAGGACGGTGAACAACAAGATGAGCTTGAAGTGGGCTGGATAGCAGAGAAAGAGCAATAGAGTTCTGCTTCTCCATATGAAAATCATAGCTCTGAAGGAGACTAAAGAGCTCTTCAACTGGAGGTTGGTCTGCCCGGTTGGTGATAGAGGTGACGAAGGCGTGTAGTCACTATCTAATCCGCCGAGAAAATAGAGAACTTGATCACGATAGGAGACGAGATCTCCAATGGCTGAGAGAGTATTGCACACAAAGGACTGCGAAGATTGGTGATTCTTGTTAAAGAGGATGAAGCAAACATACGGGCTAGTTCGATCCAGATCTCACTAGCAGTGTTGTAACATTGAGCCGGTCGTACCGTTGCCAAAGAGTGAAATCTGGATTTAGTTGAGGGGAAAATGAGTTTATGGATGGGAGGGAAGAAAACCATCAAGAATGTGGTCGATTCCATTTGCAATAACGATATTTAGAAGTTGAGCTTTCTAGACGAGGTAATTTGAATTATTTAGCTTGATCGTGAGAATTTGGTTCATAGAAGGAAAAGGTGACAGAGAGACGGAGAAAGGAGTTGAAGGAGAAGAATGAACTGTTGAGCTGGAAGACTTCATCTTTATGGCTATGATACCATGTAAAAAAATTGGAAAGTGATAGTGAAGATTGTAAGATGAACAGTGCTCAGCGTGAGGAAGAAGATTTCTTCAATGATTGAATTAATTGTCCTTACAAATTGCTTCTGCAATGAAATAATGAAAACTAATAAAACAAATATAAAACCTAGACCTAATTATAGTTACGCTAACATTAAGAGTGTACAGCTCCCAACAGAACTGAAGAAGAACTCAATTTTATGGGATAAGAGTTGCTTGAATTCACAGAAAGCATAAAACTAGAAATTTCAAAACTAGTAGTCAAAGATTTTAAACCAAACCACATAGCAAATACAGAAAAAACTTCTTGAGAAAGAAAATGAACTGAACTTACAGTCCTCAGTGTTTGTCTCTCCGGCGATAACCGAGAAGCGGCATACGAAAAGTAGCAAAATGATATGATTTCTCAGATCCATAGCTTCAAAATCACCAAGTTCTTCAAACAACTCAAGTTGGACGGAGGAAATCGTCAAGAGCAATCCATCCAAGATGGCTAAGCAGTAAACCACTTCATCATCGAAGACTCAAAGTAAAGCTGCTTCAACAAAAACACAACCTTTCCACAAGAAATCTATTAAAATAAAGGAAAAAAAATACAAGTGTAACTAGTGTTGTCCAGAAAGAGTGGGAAGTGGACGGCGACCGATGAGAATGTCTAGAAGCTTGTCTCTTTTTCCACCTGGACAAGCAAAAGAAGAAAACAACTGCAGAAGAAGAGTGGGAAGAAGATGATCTCAAGAGAGATTAGTTTGAGAAGAACAATGAATGAGGAAGGTAGGACTGAGTCAAGAGGTGTAACTGAGAGAGAGAGAGAGAGAGAGAGAGAGAGATGAGCATGACAAGTTGTGGTTGCAAAGAACCTAGAAAGTGGTCTGCAATAAAGTCCTGAGTAAGAGTTAGTTGGGGTGGTGGAATGGAGATAATACAATATCGCTTTGTTTCCTAAGCTTACATTTTTTTTATTAATAAAACCTTATTATATCACGTTTACTAATAAATTTAAAATTGAGATTAATTTTAAAAAACTATCAAACGATATTAATTTTACTTGAAATTTTTACTACACGTTTGTTTTAACATGACAAAATAATCTAAATTTTTTTGTTATTTTCTAATACTTCTATGATTTATTATAATTATTTTATAAAATAATTAAATAAAATTACAATAAATCGTACAAATGTTAGACAATTACGAAAATTTTCAGATTATCTTTTCATAATATGGAGAACGTGTGATACAAATTTCAAATAAATTGCATATCGTTTAGTATATTTTTAAAAAATTAATGTTAATATCACCTAAATGCGGACGCGAGTACCCGCTCATTTTGGGCGGGTACCCGCTGCACCCTCTGTGGGGGTCAGCGGGTACCCGCTGAGCTTTATTATGCACTTTTCAAAGTTTAAACTCTTTTTTGCACTTTTACGATACTTCAGGCCGATTTTTACACTTAATCCTAAATATAATTTACGATAATTTAATATTGTTTTAAATATTGACAACGGTCCAATAAAATTGAGTTGAAGCTAGATAATTTGAAAAATTACCAAAACGCCCATAATACGAATAAAGTGGAAGTATACTAATTACTAAGTGGATAATTGAGAGTGAATGTGGCAAGATAGGTTAGGTAACATGGTCTTTGATTTTTATGGTAGGTATTAGATTGGTGGCTTTTCTAAAAGGTGTGTGAATGCGTGGGTAAAAAAGTCAATTAAATGGAAAAATATTTGCTTTTTTTACATTAAAATATAAATATAAGAGGTAGATTAATAGAGGTAATAAGAAACTACGTTATCCCATGCCATGCAATGAACATGATTGAATATATGATTTTTTCATTATTGTAGATGAACAAATTAAAAAACATTAATTTTTTTAATTTTTTTTTGTTTTGCTTGTTATCAGGAGTGTTCGTGTTCGGTCCGTTTGAACAAATTAACAAAAAAATAATTATTTTAATTTTTTGTCTTGCTTGTTATCAGGGGTGTTCGTGTTCGTGTTCGGTCCATTTGATTTTGTATAGAACCAAACTGCACTTGAAGAGATCGTTTTCAAAATCTAAAATATAAAATCTCAGTTTGGTTTTGGTTTTGGTATATTTATTAACCAATGACACATGACCATTGTTAATGTATATTTATGTTGGCATATATTTGTTTGGCAAAAGTAATTAAATTAAATATAGATTGCTATATTTTTCTGGTGCACAGCAGATAGATTTATTGGAGATTATGTTACCAAAAATATGCAGAATATTAGTTTTATGGTAACCTTGAAAAATAAGGAAAGTTGGTTATTTGGAAAGTTGCTTGGAAATCAAGTTATCAATTATCTTTATTTGTATAAGTCCGGTTGTCTTGCAATTTTGTAAACTCATTGAAATGTTTTTAATTCTGGGCGTGGCCCCGCAGACGTAGGCTGGTTGCCGAACTGCGTTAACAATTTCGTGTCTCCTTACTTTACGCATTTTATTTTGTTCATTATTGCTGTTTACTATTGGTGTCACGATCAGTGTTACGACACCAACGTAACTAATCACGATTTCAATTGGTATCAGAGCGGGGCGCCTCTGTTTCTTAGGCGGGATCCACGGAATTTGATCGTGTTTTATTCTGTGCAATGGACTCTATGAAAGAAGGAGGTTCAACGATGCGGCCACCTCTATTAGACGGTAGCAACTATGCTTATTGGAAGGCCAGAATGAGGGCTTTCGTCAAAGCTATCGATGAAAAAGCGTGGAAATCTATTTTGATAGGATGGGATCCTCCAACAAATACAAACAAAGAAGGTGTTACAACTCTCAAGGCTGAAGAAGATTGGTCTCCTACCGAAGATGCGATGGCCAACAGTAATTCAAAAGCTCTGAATGCTATTTTCAACGGTGTTGATCCTATACAGTTCAGACTTATTTCCACTTGTGAGTCAGCAAAAAGGGCCTGGGAAATTCTTCAGATCACATATGAAGGAACATCGGCTGTGAAATTATCCAAAATGCAGATGATAACTACAAGATTCGAGAATTTAAGAATGCATGAAGATGAAAGTATTGCTGAATTTAATGCAAAATTATGTGACATTGTCAATGAGGCATTTGCTCTTGGTGAGACATTTTCCGAAGAAAGACTAGTAAGGAAAGCTCTATGATCTTTACCTCCACGTTTCGCTTATAAAGTCACAGCTATTAAAGAAGCCAAGGATGTCTCCAAAATGAAGCTAGAAGAATTAATGGGATCCCTTAGGACTTTTGAAATGAATCTCAAAGTTGACACCGAAATAAAGAAGGTAAAAAGAGTTGCCCTAAAAGCCGAGTCACAATCTTCAAATGTTCACAGTGAAGATGACCTTGAGGAATCTCTAGCTCAATTATCTAAGAATTTCAATAAGGTTATGAAGAGATTTGGAAGAAATAACAGCGGTGTCAAGTCCAGTGTCAAGAACACCAAGAATGGTTCTTCGAGCAATGAAAAATATAGAGAAGAAAAACTTATTTCTGATCAACCTATCAAGAGCAGAGGAATTCGGTGCAGAGAATGTGATGGTTTTGGACATTTTCAGGCAGAATGTGCTAATATTTTAAAGAAAAAGAAAAATTCCCTCAACACGACATGGAGTGAGGATGAGTCTGAAAAAGAAGATGAATTTCAGAACAACCAGGTGGCTCTAGTTGCTAACTCTAAACACACAGATGATGTCTGTAATATCCGGCTTGTACGGATTTTTGGATATATTATATTATATTCATATTTTATTATATAATGGCATTTTTTGTAAATATGTCAAATCAGGTCGGATTTACGAAAAGAAAGCGTCATTACGATCCAAATGGCTAATTGGAATTTTAAGAAAAGTTTGGGAATTTTCGGGATAGTAACACTATATTCCGAGTAATTACCACTATCGTAAAGTAAGTGACGTTTTAGTAAAAATAGCAAACGAAGTCCAAATTGCGAACGGATAGTTTTGTTAAATCCCAAATAATAAGTTGGACTTATTGGCAAAATATAAAAATTTGGAGAAGTCGAATCGTTGGACGATTAACGAAACGAAAGACGAAACAAATAGAATTAAGTAAGAAGGGTAAAATGGTAATTTGCAAACCAAAATTTATAATAAAAACTAAGTATTTCCTCCTTCCTTCGACAGAATGCATTTCCTCCCTATTTTCTCTCTTTCTCTCGCAAATCCTCTCTGCCGCGCGACGCCTCTTCGATTCCGGACTCCGATTTTCCTCCCGTTCGTTCCGTCTTCTTCACGTTTCTTCCTCCAATCGACGTTCTCGGTAAGTCTCTATAGTTTTAGAGCGTTAAATTCCGAGTTTCATTGATTTCTAAACGTTTAGGTTCGATTAGGTTTTCGATAAAAACTGAGATTTAGAGCTCGTAATCGATAGGTCGTCGATGATTTAGTATATATTGAACGTATTGGGCGTATTTGGACGAATCTAATCGATTTAGGAAAAATGTTAGAATTTACGAAATTTCGAGATTTTAGGATAAACTCGTAAATTGAGGAATTAGGTGCCGAGTGTAAATTTCTCGATAATCTAGTGCAACGAATCGAATTAGAGCTTTAAGAAATCTCTTAGTTAAGGTTTTGACAATTTGGACGTTTATTGACTTAAACTCGTTTTAACGTCAATCATTGTGAATTTCTTAGGTAAACAGTGCTCGTGGACGGAGTTTAAGCTGCTTTGGACACGAGGTAAGTTCTCGTGATTCTTCTTTGGCCGATTGGCCTACACCGTACGTCGTGGTCTCGAGGAGTTTGGTGACGCACTAGTTTTATTGCTTTGGTTGGGTAGCTAGGTTTATTTGTTTTATAGTTTATGTTTTACAGTCTTTGATGGTACCTATTATTGTTTGTTTATTGTAAGTTATTGAACTGTTCATGCATCACTTGTTTTAAAGAAAAGCATGAAAATGAATTTTCGCACAGAGTTTTAAAGATAACGAGATTAATGCATCGGCCGAAAGGCTTATTGTTCATTTGCCGCAAGGCGTATTGTTATTGGCCGAATGGCGTATTGTTTATTGGCCTAAGGGCGTATTGTTTATTGGCCAAATGGCGTATTGTTATTGGTCACGCGAGGTGGGGCTCAGGCACGGCTGTACGTTTTGTAAGCGTGCACCCCCCGCCTCTAGCCGGAAAGAGTAGTCCGCCCGTTGGATGAGCTCTCTCTGGTTAGAGGGATAGGACTTCGGTGACACCTATTGTATTGAGCATTGCATTGTAAGATAAAATAAAGCATGGTTTATCGAACTCATACGCACAGCATGCATTGCATTTACGAGTCTTACTGAGATTTTTATCTCATAGTGTGTTATGTACGGTGTAGGTGATCTAGACATTGAGGAACCAGGTGAGGATGGGATTCCTCCTCCTGAGGCATGAGTCCGGTTGACGGAGGATGGCTGCGGTGGTGTGCTGGCGCAGTCGAGTCTTCACCGACCCGTGGGGAGTATGTATAGATTTTGGAACGTTTTGGGACAAATTGATAGGATGTTTAGATAATGGTATTTGTTTTGAAATTCTGGAACTGTTTGGTAAATTGTATATAGAAATGTTTTTGTTTAAACTATATTTAAATGCTGTGGAAACGTTTTAAATGATTTTAGGATTTGTTACGGATAAGCTCGGTTTTTAGAGCTATCCACGCAGTTGGATTTCGCAAAGTCCGCTGCAAGTTGTACGAGTTTATGTTATAAGTTATAGTGATTGTCGAGAGAAATTGGTGCATAGCATTTGAAGTTAAGCTCTCTGGAAATCGGATTCCAGAGAGCTCATTGTGGTTTCTGTTAAGGGTGAAGTTTTGAGTTTTAAATTGTTGAAGTATGTGGAGTGAAAGACGCAAGAGAAAGAAGGAAAGGCGCTGGAGGTACAGCGACCGCGCGCTGCAACATGCAGCGATCGGGCGCTGCATGCTGCAGCGCTTGCAGCGACCGAGCGCTGCAACATGCAGCGATCGGGCGCTGCATGCTGCAGCGCACTCGGCGACCAGGCGCTGCAATTAGCAGCGCCCAGTCGCTGCTCTATTTTCAAGGGCAGAATTTCAATTCTGCCCTCCCTCTTTTTATTTGTTTTAACTTATCTTTTTATTAATAGTTTTAAATGATTTTAAGTTTGATTTTAATTCCGATTTCAATTCCGATTTCGATTATGTTTTCGATTTCGGTTTAGTTCCCGCCTAGAGTTTAATTAAAGATATTAGGAAAAAAAAATAAATAAATAAATAATATACGGGTACAGTTTTAGGGTCGTTACATTTATGGTATCAAAGCCCCCGGGTTTTAAAATCGGTTCTGTAGACTGCTCGACTGCACAGCCACTACGCGGACATTCTTCATCAACTGTAAGTACCTTTATAGCTTTATTTGATTTTTAGTTTCTTAGAATATTTGTTTAACTTTTTATAGGAGTTTTATAATTATGGTGCGTCCACGAAACGACCGAGACGACCGCGATGATACGATTGACACGCTTAAGGATTTTATTGCCCAGCAGTCTCAGCATATGGAGAGACAGGCTCAGCAGATGGAGAGGCAGTCTCAACAGCTGGGTACTTTGATTGACAGAGAGGGCGTTAGGGCTAGAGAGACGGCTATACTGGGTAGCCGTGGGATGGAGAGATTTCAGAAGCTCCAGCCCCCAGTATTTAGCGGACAGTCTACGGATCCCTCTTCAGCCGAGGAGTGGATTCGCACTATGGAGGACATGCTGGCGTATGCTAGCATAGAGGATGGAGAGAAGGTTGCACTGGTGACCTATCATATGGCCTTAGACGCTCGGTTTTGGTGGGATACCATCAAGACGACCACTGATGTGACTGTTATGGGCTGGGAGAGATTCAGAGAGCTGTTCTACGATAAGTATTTCAGCCATACTGTTCGCGAGGCGAAGATGGTCGAGTTTATGCAGTTACGGCAGACTGCTTCTATTGCTGAGTACGTGAGGAGGTTTGAGGCACTGTCTCGATTTGCACCACGGCAGGTCAGCGTCAACGAGGATAAGGTGCGTCGGTTTTTACAGGGACTTAGCCAGGAGTTCCGGATGCGCCTTACGATATCAGGGGTACATGGTGTATCCTATGACGAGTTAGTAGCCAGAGCCCTCGACATCGAGGCTGTTGAGCAGAGTTCTACCAGACCGAAGGAGCCATCTAAGGGCTTCTTCAGAGAGATTCGCCCCCAGTCACGGGGTTGGCAGCCTAGAGCACAGCCCCAGCAGCAGCAGAGGGGTGTGAAGAGACCTCTTGAGGGAGGTAACGACCGGGGAAAGGGTAAGCAAGTACAGGGTGCTGCTCAGGTGCCTATTTGTCCTAAGTGCCAGAGGGAGCACAGTGGCCAGTGCCGGATGGGCACGAATGTATGTTATTGGTGTGGAGACCCGGGCCATTTTGCTAAAGACTGCCCGAAGAGGGGCCGAGATCAGACGGGTAGTGATCAGAGGAAAGTTATGCCCAGGATCTTCGCTTTTATCGAGCCTGGAGATGTTGATAACGAGGATCAGCCTGCCGTGATTGCAGGTACTATATTGGTTACTGGTGTTCCTGTATTTTCTTTATTAGACACGGGGGCTACACATTCTTTTATTTCCACCGCTTGTGTGTCGAGATTGAGGCTTGCGCCTGAGTTAGCAGAGTGCGAGTATAGCGTTATGCTACCTTCAGGAGAGCGTATGCAGTCAGGCCATGTAGTCCAGGGCAGCATTATCTCGATTGGGGACCGTACTCTCTATGCTCGCCTTATTGTTATGGGCATCGAGCATTATGATCTTATTCTAGGGATGGATTGGCTATCGCAGCACTTCGCCACCATCGACTGTCGATCCGGGATTGTCACTTTTCGACCTCCGGGTAAATCTGAGTTTTCTTATCAGGCGATGAGCAGATTGAGTAGCTCGCCTATCTCTTATTCCATGATGGTCAACGAGCAGTTCAAAGGTGCGTGCTCTATTTATTTGGCCTCTGTCTTTGATTGTCAGTTGCTCAGCGGATTGAAGCCGAGCGATATTCCTATTGTCAAAGAGTTCTCTGGGATATTTCTTGATGATCTTCCCGGGTTACCCCCAGACCGGGAGATCGAGTTCACTATTGATGTCTATCCTAACTCTGCGCCGAGGTTCAAGAACCCGTATCGGTTAGCACCAGCTGAGTTGAGAGAGCTGAGGACTCAGCTTGATGAGCTGTTAGAGAAGGGGTTTATTCGACCCAGTGTTTCACCCTGGGGTGCTCCTGTTCTATTCGTCAAGAAGAAAGATGGGACCCTCAGGATGTGCATTGATTACAGGGAGCTGAATAAGCTCACGGTGAAGAACAAGTATCCACTGCCCCGGATTGACGACTTATTTGATCAGCTACAGGGTGCCCGAGTATTTTCCAGGATTGATCTACGCTCGGGTTACAATCAGCTGAAGGTCCGGATGGATGATATACCGAAGACGGCATTCCGAACAAGGTATGGGCATTATGAGTTCCTTGTCATGTCTTTTGGACTTACTAATGCCCCTGCAGCGTTTATGGACTTGATGAACCGTGTCTTCAAGGAGTATCTGGACAAGTTCGTGGTGGTTTTCATCGACGATATCCTGATTTACTCTAAGTCTAGAGAAGAGCACGAGGAGCATCTGAGGATTGTTCTGAGGATTTTATGCGAGCACCAGCTATATCCTAAGTTTTCGAAGTGCGAGTTCTGGCTTGACAGAGTTAGCTTCCTTGGCCATATCATATCACAGGACGGAGTTTCTGTGGATCCGAGCAAGATTCAGGTGGTCAGAGATTGGCCACAGCCGAAGAACGTATGAGAGGTGCGTGGATTTCTCGGATTGGCCGGTTATTATCGGAAGTTTATTGAGGGATTCTCGAAGATCGCACTTCCTCTTACACGATTGACTCGGAAGAACGAGAGATTTATTTGGTCGTCTGCTTGTGATGATAGTTTATGGAGCTAAAGCAGAGATTGACCACCGCTCCAGTACTGGCGCTACCTGTTGAAGGTGTCAGATTCAGTATTTATTGTGATGCGTCTGGAGTGGGACTCGGTTGTGTATTGATGCAGGAGGGGAGAGTTATCTCTTATGCTTCTCGGCAGTTGAAGCCGTACGAGCAGAATTACCCTACGCACGACCTTGAGTTAGCAGCTGTGGTCTTCGCACTGAAGATATGGAGACATTATTTATATGGGCAGCAGTGCGAGGTATTTTCTGACCACAAGAGCCTGAAGTACTTATTTACGCAGAAGGAGCTGAACATGCGACAGAGACGATGGCTTGAGTTCGTCAAAGATTATGATTTTGACATCAAGTACCATCCTGGGAAGGCGAACAAGGTTGCTGATGTCTTGAGTAGAGTACCTTCTGCGAGTCAGCCTTCATTAGCAGCGATGTCAGTTATGCTGCGGTCTGAGATTGAGAGATTCGATGTAGAGGTAGTGGCAGAGTTGTCTAGTATGCTTGCCAACATTTCTCTCAGGCCGACTATTCTGGATCGTATACGTGAGGCTCAGCAGAGTGATTCGGAGTGTATGGAGCTTCGATCCAGCATGACATTGGGAGACTCGTCGGATTTTCATCTATCAGAGGATGGTATTCTGAAGTTCAGGCATAGGTGGTACGTGCCTAGCGACGAGGATCTGAGGAAGGATATATTGGCCGAGGCACATTCTTCGGTATATTCTGTACACCCGGGAAGTACCAAGATGTACCGGGATCTGAAACGACATTATTGGTGGCCGAACATGAAGAGGGAGGTTGCCAAGTACGTTGAGACCTGTTTAGTATGTCAACAGGTGAAGGCCGAGCACCAGAGACCGGCGGGAACATTATTACCACTGCCGATTCCGGAGTGGAAGTGGGAGCAGATCTCCATGGACTTTATCGTGGGGCTCCCGAGGACTGCGAGAGGCCATGACGGCATTTGGGTTATTGTGGACCGATTGACAAAGTCGGCCCACTTCTTATCTGTGAGGATGGCATCGTCTATGGATCAGCTCGCAGAGCTCTACGTACAGGAGATTGTCAGACTTCACGGCGTGCCAGTTTCTATTGTCTCCGACAGAGATCCGAGATTCACGTCAAAGTTCTGGAAGAGTTTACACAGAGCTATGGGGACTCAGCTTAATTTCAGCACAGCGTTCCATCCTCAAACTGACGGTCAGACAGAGAGGACGAACCAGATTCTTGAGGATATGCTTAGAGCGTGTGTGCTGGAATTTCAGGGCTCGTGGAGCCGATATTTACCTCTAGTGGAGTTCTCGTACAACAACAGCTTCCAGGCTACCATTGGCATGGCACCGTATGAGGCTTTGTATGGTCGGAAATGTAGGTCTCCGTTATATTGGGACGAGGTTGGCGAGGCCAGCATCGTAGGTCCTGAGATTCTACAGCAGACGGCAGAGAAGATTGCTATTATCCGACAGCGCATTGAGGTAGCTCAGAGCAGACAGAAGAGCTATGCTGACACTAGACGGAGAGAGCTAGAGTTCGAGGAAGGTGATGAGGTGTACCTCAAAGTTTCTCCGTTCAAGGGCATTGCGAGATTTGGAAGGAGGGGTAAGCTAAACCCTCGTTATGTGGGGCCCTTTCCTATTCTGAAGAGGGTCGGGAAGCTGGCGTATAGACTGCAGCTTCCAGCTTCTATGGAGGGTATCCACGATGTATTTCATGTGTCTATGCTTCGGAAGTGCTTGCGCGATCCGTCGCATATCGTGGAGGCTACAGAGATCGAGGTACAGCCTACCTTGAGCTATGAGGTGAGGCCGGTACGTATTTTGGAGTATTCCATCAAGGTTTTACGCAACAAGGAAATTCCGCTAGTTAAAGTTCTATGGCGGAATCATGAGGTGGAAGAAGCGACGTGGGAACGACAGCAGGATATGATGGTTAAGTATCCTGATTTGTTTGTATGATTTAATTTTGTGGACAAAATTCTGAATAAGGAGGGTAGAATGTAATATCCGGCTTGTACGGATTTTTGGATATATTATATTATATTCATATTTTATTATATAATGGCATTTTTTGTAAATATGTCAAATCAGGTCGGATTTACGAAAAGAAAGCGTCATTACGATCCAAATGGCTAATTGGAATTTTAAGGAAAGTTTGGGAATTTTCGGGATAGTAACACTATATTCCGAGTAATTACCACTATCGTAAAGTAAGTGACGTTTTAGTAAAAATAGCAAACGAAGTCCAAATTGCGAACGGATAGTTTTGTTAAATCCCAAATAATAAGTTGGACTTATTGGCAAAATATGAAAATTTGGAGAAGTCGAATCGTTGGACGATTAACGAAACGAAAGACGAAACAAATAGAATTAAGTAAGAAGGGTAAAATGGTAATTTGCAAACCAAAATTTATAATAAAAACTAAGTATTTCCTCCTTCCTTCGACAGAATGCATTTCCTCCCTATTTTCTCTCTTTCTCTCGCAAATCCTCTCTGCCGCGCGACGCCTCTTCGATTCCGGACTCCGATTTTCCTCCCGTTCGTTCCGTCTTCTTCACGTTTCTTCCTCCAATCGACGTTCTCGGTAAGTCTCTATAGTTTTAGAGCATTAAATTCCGAGTTTCATTGATTTCTAAACGTTTAGGTTCGATTAGGTTTTCGATAAAAACTGAGATTTAGAGCTCGTAATCGATAGGTCGTCGATGATTTAGTATATATTGAACGTATTGGGCGTATTTGGACGAATCTAATCGATTTAGGAAAAATGTTAGAATTTACGAAATTTCGAGATTTTAGGATAAACTCGTAAATTGAGGAATTAGGTGCCGAGTGTAAATTTCTCGATAATCTAGTGCAACGAATCGAATTAGAGCTTTAAGAAATCTCTTAGTTAAAGTTTTGACAATTTGGACGTTTATTGACTTAAACTCGTTTTAACGTCAATCATTGTGAATTTCTTAGGTAAACAGTGCTCGTGGACGGAGTTTAAGCTGCTTTGGACACGAGGTAAGTTCTCGTGATTCTTCTTTGGCCGATTGGCCTACACCGTACGTCGTGGTCTCGAGGAGTTTGGTGACGCACTAGTTTTATTGCTTTGGTTGGGTAGCTAGGTTTATTTGTTTTATAGTTTATGTTTTACAGTCTTTGATGGTACCTATTATTGTTTGTTTATTGTAAGTTATTGAACTGTTCATGCATCACTTGTTTTAAAGAAAAGCATGAAAATGAATTTTCGCACAGAGTTTTAAAGATAACGAGATTAATGCATCGGCCGAAAGGCTTATTGTTCATTTGCCGCAAGACGTATTGTTATTGGCCGAATGACGTATTGTTTATTGGCCTAAGGGCGTATTGTTTATTGGCCAAATGGCGTATTGTTATTGGTCACGCGAGGTGGGGCTCAGGCACGGCTGTACGTTTTGTAAGCGTGCACCCCCCGCCTCTAGCCGGAAAGAGTAGTCCGCCCGTTGGATGAGCTCTCTCTGGTTAGAGGGATAGGACTTCGGTGACACCTATTGTATTGAGCATTGCATTGTAAGATAAAATAAAGCATGGTTTATCGAACTCATACGCACAGCATGCATTGCATTTACGAGTCTTACTGAGATTTTTATCTCATAGTGTGTTATGTACGGTGTAGGTGATCTAGACATTGAGGAACCAGGTGAGGATGAGATTCCTCCTCCTGAGGCATGAGTCCGGTTGACGGAGGATGGCTGCGGTGGTGTGCTGGCGCAGTCGAGGCTTCACCGACCCGTGGGGAGTATGTATAGATTTTGGAACGTTTTGGGACAAATTGATAGGATGTTTAGATAATGGTATTTGTTTTGAAATTCTGGAACTGTTTGGTAAATTGTATATAGAAATGTTTTTGTTTAAACTATATTTAAATGCTGTGGAAACGTTTTAAATGATTTTAGGATTTGTTACGGATAAGCTCGGTTTTTAGAGCTATCCACGCAGTTGGATTTCGCAAAGTCCGCTGCAAGTTGTACGAGTTTATGTTATAAGTTATAGTGATTGTCGAGAGAAATTGGTGCATAGCATTTGAAGTTAAGCTCTCTGGAAATCGGATTCCAGAGAGCTCATTGTGGTTTCTGTTAAGGGTGAAGTTTTGAGTTTTAAATTGTTGAAGTATGTGGAGTGAAAGACGCAAGAGAAAGAAGGAAAGGCGCTGGAGGTACAGCGACCGCGCGCTGCAACATGCAGCGATCGGGCGCTGCATGCTGCAGCGCTTGCAGCGACCGAGCGCTGCAACATGCAGCGATCGGGCGCTGCATGCTGCAGCGCACTCGGCGACCAGGCGCTGCAATTAGCAGCGCCCAGTCGCTGCTCTATTTTCAAGGGCAGAATTTCAATTCTGCCCTCCCTCTTTTTATTTGTTTTAACTTATCTTTTTATTAATAGTTTTAAATGATTTTAAGTTTGATTTTAATTCCGATTTCAATTCCGATTTCGATTATGTTTTCGATTTCGGTTTAGTTCCCGCCTAGAGTTTAATTAAAGATATTAGGAAAAAAAAAATAAATAAATAATATACGGGTACAGTTTTAGGGTCGTTACAATGTCGCTGAGGATGCATCAGATTGTGGTGATGAAGATATGAAAGAAGATCTCATTATGGAGTACAAATTTCTTCATGAAAAATGGACCGAACTCGTTGGAATTAATCAGTGTCTTCGCATTCAGAATGGAGACTTGAAAGCTGAAAAGATCAATCTGCAAAATTCTGTTGCTGAATTAGAAGATAAATTGAGAACGAGTCGGGATGAAGCGACGAAACTACTTAATGAACTGAATCACATGAAGAAAAACGTCAAGATGTTAAATACAGGTTCCTCTAAGCTGGATGATATTCTAAGATTCGGGAAATCAAGTGGTGATCGTTATGGAATCGGATTTAAAGGAGAAATCTCAGGTTCACAGACAGTGTCACGAACAGTGTCATCACCAGTATCAAACTTTGCATCACCAGAATTTTCAGAAAACGTTTTTAAGAACAAAGGAAAGCAAGTTGCAGTTGGCAAAACTAAAACCAAGCAGGAAGGAAAGTCATATCCTGTTTTCATAAATAAAGGTAACAGAATTACTCCTATTTGTCACTATTGCAATCGACGTGGGCATATTCGTCCAAGATGTTTTACTTATCTAGCTGATTTAAGACAAGGTACTGCTAGCAATTTTCTCTCTTGCAGAGTGTCTCAACAAAAATGGGTGGTTAAATCAAATTTGAAGTGCAATGTTACACAAATCTCTCTAAAGGCCACTACAACCGATGCTTGGTATTTTGACAGCGGCTGCTCTAGACACATGACTGGTGAAAAGAAGTTCTTGAAGGACATCGTATCTGAAAGTGTGGGAAAAGTGACTTTTGGCAACGGTGTCAAGTGTAGTGTCATGGGAAGAGGGACACTAAATGTTCCAGGGCTACCAACATTGGAGAATGTTCTTCTGGTTGATGGTCTAAAGGCTAATCTAATTAGCATTAGTCAACTATGTGATCAAGATCTAAATGTTCACTTCACTCGTGGAAAGTGCATGGTGTCCGATTATGAAATAAATTGCATCATAGAGGGAGTAAGATCTTCTGATAATTGTTATCTTATTTACTCATCTTCTACTGGTTTTCATTCAAGCATGGAAGATCCTATTTTATGGCATAGAAGGTTGGGACATGTCAATGATCGAATGTTAAAGACGATTATACCAAAGGAAGCTGTCAGTGGTATTCCAAGGTTGAATTTCGATGAAGGAAGAATCTGTGGACCATGTCAGATTGGGAAGCAAACCAAGGTGTCACATTCAGTGTCGTCGACACCAGTAACAACTCGTGTACTTGAGCTGCTTCACATGGATCTAATGGGTTCAATGCCTGTGGAAAGTATTGAAGAATTCAAGTCTGCCCTAGACCTTTGTGTTATGTGAAGAAATTCTTCTGTGTAGTAAGCTTTTATTTGCTTTTATATTAAAAAAAAAATTATATATATTATTTTCCGCCACTTGTCTTAGGCGGTTTGATTTGTTGCTAAGAGCTGTGGCTGTGTTTTAAGTTTATTCTACAATTCCTTGGGTGATATGAGGCTTTTATGAAGATTCACAGCTAATTTCGTGGAAATTGAAGATCATTTCCTTATGTATTTTGAGAAATTTTCAGGGCACTAATCTGGAGTATTTCTAGTCATATTTTACAAATTTTGCAGGAATTTTTTAGTTGGAAATTAGAGATTATTTTCTCCAATATCTGAAGAAATTTTAAAGGCATTGATCAAAATTATTTATTTTGGGTTTATTTCCCAATTTGAGTGAAAAATTCTGGTTTATTTTCATGAAGCTTTTGGCAGAATTTATGGAAATTGAAAGTTAATTTCTTCCATATTTTGAGAGTTATTGGTGGAATTTGATCATATTTACCTCTTGGATTTATTCCCCAATTTATGTGAAGTCTTTGAACTTATTTTCCAAATTTTATGGGAATTAGAAGATGTTTATGGAATTTGAGGAATTAGTATGATTCTTTTCAAATATGAATTTATGGTTTATTTCCATGGCTTTCAAAGGTTCACTGTTCATCGAATTTTTATCTTCTCAAGATTATGATTTTTCTGATTTCTACTTCATCCTTGGCTATTATTGAAGAAGCTCCAGTGGATAAGGTTACAGAGTTACATCTTGAAAGAAATACAGGTTTGATTGATGATCTTGAAGGAAAAATATCTCAAGATGATTTTGTTAGTGATATTTTTGAGAAACAAATGTCTGCTAATAAAGCTCAAGTTGCTGATGATGTGGACACAACCAAAGGTGTTGCTGCTCAAATGAAAAAGTTGATGATTCTATTGAAGAAGTTGATGCTGAAACTCAGAAACTTATGATACTCACAAATGAGCAGCTATCAGCATCCGGGTTAGTTATTATGCTGTGGTTAAACAATTTTTCATTTGTTGCTGATTTTTTTCAGCTGGATACTTTCATTCGATGCTGGATATTTCTTCTAATCTTACTGCTGGATACTGTTATTTTACTGCTGCACTGCTAATTATTGTCTTGAGCTGATGGCTACTTTATATGCTTTGATGGATCTTTTAGTCTTCTGTTATCTTTTTGTACTTTTATGGCAAAAAGGGGGAGTAATTACACTGATTGCTGGGATATGATGTGCATGTCATGTATAGTGTTTTGAGCGTGATCTATTATTGCAAATATTAAGTGGGAGCGTTTTATGATCATACAACCAGCATTCAGGGGGAGTTCTTAATTTTGCCAAAAATGCCAAAGGGGGAGATTGTTAATGTATATTTATATTGGCATATATTTGTTTGGCAAAAGTAATTAAATTAAATATAGATTGCTATATTTTTCTGGTGCACAGCAGATAGATTTATTGGAGATTATGTTACCAAAAATATGCAGAATATTAGTTTTATGGTAACCTTGAAAAATAAGGAAAGTTGGTTATTTGGAAAGTTGCTTGGAAATCAAGTTATCAATTATCTTTATTTATGGAAGGCCGATTTGAATATAGATTGTTTTGTGAATCATAACAAAGATTAAGAATCGTCATTCAACTATTCTGGGGTCAATATATGGTTTTATTCTGGTACTTTCCATATGTGTCACCAAGGGTGTCGCGAGTTTGATTTTTCAGATTGAGTTTCCTTATGCTGTGCTTTTTGTTCTGGAACGACAACCTGCTGCGAATATATTTGAGCATCATCCTTTCACAGAAGAGGTAGGCGGATTATTAGTATTCTCTCAGATTTTTTCTTGTGTCGTGAGCCGCCGGTTTTCTTTCCTCTCTTGCTTCTGCAAGTGAGTGTGTTTTTGGTTGTTTCGATCTCTGCGAGATTGTTGTCTACACTCTACCTCTGTTGTTGTTGGATTTCATTGTTATAAGAGTGTGGTGATTGGTTGCATCCTATAACAACGGTTGGTGTCGCAAGCGGTGTCATAGACGCAATCCTTTTTATTCTTCATTGAAGATCAGTCTCGGGAGGAGACTTCACTGGAACTCGGGAGGAGTTCTATTGATTGACAAGGGGAGCTTGTCGTTCTTGATCGTGGGCAAGGGGATCTTGTCATAACACGGGTTTCGGGAGGAACCAACAACGAGGGGATCTTGTTGTTATCTAGATCTCGGGAGAGGTCGTTCTAAAGTCGAGGGGATCTCGCAAAAACAGTTTCTTTGGGGAAGTTGGCTAGAGACGGCGACAAAGATAAGAGGGAGTCTTTATTTGTATAAGTCCGGTTGTCTTGCAATTTTGTAAACTCATTGAAATGTTTTTAATTCTGGGCGTGGCCCCGCAGACGTAGGCTGGTTGCCGAACTGCGTTAACAATTTCGTGTCTCCTTACTTTACGCATTTTATTTTGTCCATTATTGCTGTTTACTATTGGTGTCACGATCAGTGTTACGACACCAACGTAACTAATCACGATTTCAACCATCAAATTAAGGCGCGAGATTAGAACGTAAACGTAGTCTATTTATTAGGGGTGTACAAAACCGACCCGGACCGACGGACCGGACCAGAACCGACCTATTTGGTCCGGTTCTGGTAGTTTTTTGTTTTTTAAAAAATAAATTTCGATTCTGCTTAAGATGAACCGAAATATTCGGTTCGGTTTTCGGGTTTATTGACAAAAACCCGAAAAACTGAACCGGACCACATAAGAGGGGAAGAAAATGAAAAATCTGCAGAAATTGAACCTAGCTTTTTTGTTTCTGTCGAAACTCGAAAGCTCTGGATCGAAGTCGAAAAATCAGAGGAGAGGGGAGAGCCAGAGAGGAGGGCTGTCTCGCGCTCGCCGTCGCCGTTGCCGTCGCCAAAGCTAAAGCCGAAGCCGAAGCCGAAGCCGAAGGCCCGAAGCCTTTAATCTGTAGTTCAACGTCAATCTTCTCTCTCAGCCGACGCCGACGCCGACGCCTTCAATCTGAACCGGAGCTCTCTGGACTCTGAGTAAGTGTCAACAACAGCTATTCATTTCCTCGCACGTCGCACCCACCTCGCGCCCACCTCTATTTTACGTTCACGGTGCTTCTATTCTTGGGAGACTCTTCGGACTTGACCGAGAGCATTTGTTTGTGTTAGTTTTCCAGTATAATGTAATTTCGTTTTGCTCTTTTTGTTGCTGTTTTGTGATGATTTAGTTGTTTTTGCTGTTGTTCATTCTATTTTGGCCCGGATGTTTCAGTGTCTTTGCTGTTTTTGTTGTTGTTCTGTTGGTTCTGTTTTTGTTGCTGTTCTGTTGGTTTTGTTTTGCTCTTCTATTTTATTTTGTTGAAAATCAACAAAATTTTCATGATGATCAGTAATTCATCATCTCTGAAATTTACAGCATTAAATTTTTTAGTGGGTTGTTCATTAAATTTTCAATGTTTTTCTTGAGTCCCCCTCGTCCTGGTAAGTTAACTGGTAAGTCGTAATTATGAAATATGTGGAATTTTTTGATGGGAAAACCAGAACCGGACCAGAACTGGAACCGAAATTCTGGTCCGGTTCTGGTCTGGTCCTTAAAATTTTTTTGATGGTACTGGTCCTTAAAATAAAAAACCGAATATTATTGATCCAGTCCTAATTTTTCTCAAAATTGGACCGGACCGGACCACGTACACCCCTACTATTTATTTTAAAGCTTTGTTAATGATACAACTACTAGTGAATGATTATGTGAGTAGTTGGTAGAATGGATACGATTTTCATACGCAACAAATATAGATTAGAAGTCAAAATCCTAGTTAATTATTTGTTTTTCAAAAGTCTTGATTTTAAGTCAAATTAACACGAAAGATTCATTGAAAGAGTTTGCTTAACAGTGTTCGATTTCTCTAAATCTCTTTTTATCTTTTGTTGAAAATCGAAGACAGATCAGAAAAAAAAACATGAAAATAAAGATTTATGTAGAAAGCCTTTTTGTAAAAAAAATCATAGACATACGAGAATTCACCATGATCAAATCAAGGTACAATGAGTTTTGCAACTCAAATATCAAGATATAGAAAAATCGCAAAATTGTTATATTGAATATGGGTTCGACCTGATCTAAATAAAATTCGAGTCCTACCGAGCTTTAACATCTTGATATTAAAACCTCTTTTGACTCTAGATAATTGAAGTCCAAAGTAGAGTATAAAAGGTCACTAATGACAATAAGATCGTCATCTTCAATTAATTAAGGAGTGCCTTTGTGCATCATAAACCGAAATAATTACTATTACTTCTTTACCTATATCTAACAAGCACTTGTGTTTACGTTGGTGCATGGGCCATGCAAGGCAAGCCAGTTTACCATTTTTGACATATATAAGAAGCTCCTGGTTTATGGTTACAAACTAAGCACATTTTGCCCTGGTTCAGTAGCTTTGAAGCACAAACTCGAGAAAGAGTGACATCAAAGTAATAAAAAGTGAAGACCCAAGATATAGTTTCCTTGGCTACCACTCCACATTCCGTTGATTCTCCAAAGAATTTTTACTCTTGATCTTCGTATCGAAACTGATAACATTCGAGATTATACAGTATTATAATACATATTTTTTTTGACTCAGGTCTTCGTAATATAAGTTATCCAACACTTTGTCGACGACTCAGCCGTCTTAGCTTCAAGTGTCGGCAACGAAACTGGATTATACTATCAGTGGGGAATGTAAGGACAGCTCTGCCTGGCCCCATCTCCAAATTGCTTTAACCATTTTAATATTCAATTATAAACTTTAGTTGGAATGAATGATTATGATGAAAGTGAAGTGAGAAATGTAATTTATAAATTAATATAAAATACCAGAAAATTAACCCAGAAATCTAGGGGTGGGCAATACCGAACCGTAGACCGAAAACTGGACCAGACCGAAAGTGTCAGTTTGGTTTCGGACGGTTCCTGACAATTGTCAGTCTGAAACCGGTTCTCAACGAAGAAATCCTATGAAAAATAGTCCAGTCCACGGTCCATAGTCCGAAATTCTCGAAAGACCGGACCGGACCGGACCGAGAACCCAATTAACAATAACAGTTAACGCACGTAGAGCTACGCAAAACTCGCTATTTTTATGCTAATTAAATTTTCGAGTCAAATTATCATGTACTGACTCAAAATTGTCATATTCGTTAACGTTCAGTCACACGTGAAGTTTTTGTCAATCGGTCAAATTTTTTGTCCAGCAACGTTCCGATTTTTATTAAAAAGAAAATAAAGAATTCAAAAACGTGTCAAAAAATGTTAATAATTTTTATTAGAGGGAGTATCCTTGTCAATGAGTGAAGCTATCCATGTCACGGACCAATTTAAAGCATAGAACAACAAATTATATCATAATTATATAATATTATTATTTATTATTTTAATTATATATTTTATTATATTAAAAGTGGAGACGAAGACGACGACAGTCCAGAGTGAGTGAAATACAGCTATTTTTTTTTTGGGTATTTTCTTCTTTTATTCTGGTTCTGCTCACTCCCTTCCTTACCATTAATACTTACCTTCTTCTTCTCTCTCGCAGATCTCGACTGAGCTCCACACTGACACTCAACCTCGTCGCTGCAGTGTTGTACGTCAACTCTCCTCCTTCACTTTCATTGCCTCATTTTGATTCCACAGCGCGAGATTGAGCGAGATCGGGAGAGGCCATTATGAGCATGTACGGGAGGGATCCGTGGGGAGGTCCGTTGGAGATTAACGGCGCCGACTCGGCCACCGATGACGATCGGAGCCGTAATCTTCACGATTTGGACCGAGCTGCGCTTTCTCGGCCTCTGGATGAGACGCAGCAGAGCTGGCTTCTTGGACCAGGAGAGCAGAAGAAGAAGAAGTACGTGGATCTAGGCTGTATCATCGTCAGCCGCAAGATCTTCCTTTGGACTGTCGGAGCTCTGCTTGTGTCCGGCTTCCTCGCTGGTTTGATCACTCTTATCGTCAAGACAGTGCCACGTCATCATCATCCCAAACCTCCTCCTGACAACTACAACCGTCGCCCTTTCAGCAACCCTCTGTTCTCAATGCCCAACGATGTTATTTTTACCCTTGTTCATTTTTGCATCACTGGTTAGAGGCCATTCGGCCGCAAAACCAGAATCTCGGGCAGATTTTCCCCCAGGGCCTCAATCCCGTACGAATGGCGCTTCCAGCCCGTGCTCCGTCAGTCCAAAAATGTTAAGCGGGGGGGTGGCCCACACCCCCCGCCCCACGTTCAAAAAGTTTTCGTAATCACGCACCGATCTTGTCTACCGGAATCGTCAGAAAACACTCCGACCTGTGCCTCGAGTGAGAACGAAAACGTTCAACAGAGGAACTGAAAATCCATCCAGCTGCGGAGTGGGCGGTGGCGTTCTTCCCACTGTAACCATGCCAACCCTCCAAGTGTACATCCACCCAGTGAAGCTTATCCCTTCCTCCGATCAATGGCTGAAGTGCAAAAAATCTTTCAAACTCGAAAATTCAATTATCCTGGTCCCCCCTTGCGAACAGGCTGTCTTAATCGGCCGGCGCAGGTGCTCTTCTTTCCATCCTTCATCTCCGCCTCTGACTCTGGAACCCTGCTCCCGCACTCAATGCCCCACACTTCTTCACTGACCTTTTTGTTTTCCTTGTCCCACTGTCTGGGCGGTGGCCGACTTCGAGCTTCAAGCGAGGGAGTTTAGCTTTGCCAGAATCACTGCCATGTCGCTTTTCAACGCCGATAA
>CM039513.1:1001296-1029707 GCA_022432975.1 Begonia masoniana
TGAGACCATCTGAGTTTTCTCATGCTGGTTTTGTTGAAGTGATAGAAAATTAGTTGGTCTTTAGTAGAGCTAGATAGCCAGCCGATTGTAGAGTGAAGTGAATGTTTGGAAATCTGGAAAAGTAATAAGGTTTAAGCAAGGTTGATGGAAGTCACCCATTATGGTATAGGTTTATGCGTTAATTAATATATGATGGAAGCATGCGTGGTAATTTAGTTCGAAATCAAAATAGACCTTTTTTTTTTGGTTCTAAATTCAAAAGAAAAACTTGATAATGTAATAATAAATTGTAACAAGGTTCAAATTGGTTGCCAGGTGAAAAGTAGATCGTTTATAAAAAAAATTAAATCAAATATGGAAATGATGTCGAATGTTGGGTTTAAATAAATTTCACTCATATTTAAATTATTACTACATTGATCTTTTTGCAAACGTCGATCTGAATTATTTAATGAAAAAGGTAAATTTCTAAAGATAAATCGTCTTAATATTGATGGAATAATATAAGTAGTTTGAGATAAACACCTCAATATGACTTGTAATTAATAAGTGTCCTTCATTATTACAAATACATTTTTGTTTACAATCATACGTGCACTAAAGAAAATCTCGTCTAGATTCAACGATCAAACCTTCAATTACCACAAACCAAACCTGTTACTTATTCTACCATACATGCCACAAAGAAAACATGTTAAAACATAGGATAAACGGACTTGTTGTCACACATTGACATGTATTGTTTGATTTTCTATGATATATTTTTTAAAAATAATGATTCGAAACAATGATGGAATCAAGCGGCGTGATCCTATCTATTTAATAATACTTTTTATACCTTGTGTTATATAAAATGCAATCACTTTTAAAGGTTTTAATTGATTTGTAAATAATAAGTCTATATTCTTTATTTTATTAAAAAATTAAATAAGCATTTTTACAGTATATTGCTGAAACTTCTTTAAAGACTTCTTCCTTCTCAGGACATAACTATCTAAGCGGGAAGAATTTAAACTCCCTGCATTGAGATCTGATGCTCTGCTCTAGCTCTACTGATATCTCAGACTGAGTTCTAAAGGAAGTAATTAAACAAAAACCATATAAACAAAATCCGAGTCTTTGCCGCTAGTGAGACGCACTCTATTTTCTCAGATTTGGTCGAGATTGAGCCGAAGCTTTCGACAAAAGTAAGGCTGTCAAATTCGCGCTGATGATCAAATAAGAAAAAAAACTTTCGAATTCTGAAAAATATTGATTCAATCACTATGAATGATACATAAACGTCGACATGAACACATATATGAAGTTACGCCAGAATTTCAAATTAATAATTTGATAACGCATTCAATTTTGACAAATTTCTGAGCTCCCAAAAAAAAAAAAAAAGCGTGAAAAGCAGAAGAGGAGAGCACTTTACCAAACTTCTTTGGCAGTTCATCTCCCACTATCAAGAGCTTTTGAGTTTAGACCTGAAATGAAGTTCATTAAACTTTCTAAGACTCAGAAAATGAGAGGAGAGAGAGAGAGAGAGAGAGAGAGAGAGATTAGAAATTCACAAGGCAAAGAGTGTTTACAGAAGCTACATCTAAAACTGTACTTAATGTTACAACATGAGGTGGACCCTCTTCATCCTGCAGGAAAAAACCCAGAAAAACAATTTCTTCCAACTATAGCATCATATATACAGATTCAACTATCCCTTCCATTGGCATTTATCAGATTTCATCAGCCAAACAATGACATCCAATCAGAAGGATAAGTCTTCAAACTTTAATTTATCATCAGTCACTCTCTCCTGTCTTTTCCCCTCCTCCATCCCATTGGCATCAGTTTTCTTACCTTCGGCTGACTCTCACGAGTCTTATCTGGAGGAGGCATCATACACGATTGTTTTATAATACCAACAGTCGAATATCTTGTTTCGAACATCAAGTCTTTACTTAATTTGCTTGGTGATGATCGGCTTGATCGTGGATTTGACCAATTTAATGGGCCTTTTCTATAATTGGAATGACCAAGATCTTTCTTCGTCTCGTTTGCATAGAGCCTTGGCTTTTTGGAGGAGAAGAGCGAACCGGTATTTCTCATTGGATAGTCTGAGCCTGATCCTGAATTGGACGTCATCAATATTTCTTCGGGTTTATCATTTGATTTCCACTTCCTAGCTTTCATGGCTTTCTGTGAAATTTTTTTGGGCCACCTCACCACCTCTTCTGTGTTCTGCCTCGAGCTATGAGTTGCCATGTCAAACAGAGTTTGAGCGGCACCTTCTAACATGGGGCAATGTCCACCTGAAATACACAAAAACACTTCACAACAGGTTTGACAAAAAAGTAAACATGATACTAATTTATATAAGAAAAATAACTAGGAAATTTTACAATACATAGTCTATAACCAGTCACCAATGGATCATGAAGAACAGTTAAATAGAATGGCTGTTTTTTCGAGGGCTCTTCCTTATTTCTAAGGAAACATCTAAATGTTCCATTAAGATACCAATTTCTTCAAATTAATTCCACTACGCAAAACAACTTAGTGAATGACTAGAATAAGAAGTAAAAAGATCAAAAGTAGTTTTTTTAAGAATTTCTTACCAATTGAAAAAAGGGAAGCTTTCAAACTTGTTGTAGAAGACAATACTTTCCGGCTGCATTGAGAATTATTACCAGAAACATCAATTGAACTTCTGTCCACTGAACTAGGAGCCTTTATAAGAGGAACTAAACTCTGATCATATGTTAGTGATTCCAAGTTAATAAAACTACCATTCATCTTTCCATGAGAGATTGCAACATTTCGGATTCGTGACCATCTACCAGGGCATGAGCTCTTAGTCGCGGATAACTTAGAAGAATCTGACATGGGTTTACAATGCCCACTAAAAGCATGTGACCACTGAAAAGGTTGTAAGCTAGCACGGCGAGGTAGCTGCTTACCTGAACGGATATCAGGAGCATTCTTTAAAGATAAGGAAGGCTTGGTTGCATCCTGGAGTAAAGAATCCAAATCTTTGGGAGGAGGAAGAGCCAAAAGTTCATAAATATCATTGGGTTTGTACAGTAAATAGTTGAGCGGGTTAGCAGGAGTATCAGACTTGCTATAAGAATCCTGTTTCACATATCATGCATGAAGATTAGTCAGATAAGACATAATGTGGATGAGGTTAAGTCGTGATCTCATCCATTCATAGAAAAAAATGTGATGTGAGGAGATGAAGGAACTAAATGCATTTTGAACTCCTTCAACGTAACTTGAAGCTTTTTATTACATTTGTGGCGAGATTACACTGCATCAATGTACACTGACTGACATTTATCGGATCAGGAAAAAAGATTCAGAGCAAATCTCAACTTGATCCAGTTGATGATGCAGTAATTCGTGATAAAAATGCTGCGTGTCAATAAAACAAACCACCTATGTGTTGAATTAAATTTTCTCAAAACTAACCTTGTTACATGAAGATAAGTCAGTTATGCAGTCGTCTCCTTTGTCACCATTCACACCACCAGCCACAGAACATAAAAGACTAGAGGACATGTTATTGGTAGAAACACTATCTGTCTCGATACTTAGGGACTGGACAAGCCTTGGGAGCTGAATTATAGAGCAAGCTTTTCTGACTGATTGCAGAAAACTGTCATTTGCATCAGCTTCCTTTTTTACCATGTCTTTGCTTAAAATAGGAAATTCACAAGGGCCACCAAGAAGATCCTTCAAAGGTAAATCCTCCTCAAGCTTTGCGATATCATGAACACCTGACTTCAGACCATATCCTCCTACCATTCATTTGTAATTATCAATTGGTTCATCACATGAAAGCTCATTTCAATTTAACATGGAAAACAGAGTGAGAATAGTTATTCTAATTTTTCGGTTGAATGAAACTTAAAAATGAGGTTAATAAATTGAAAGGATTTATTGCCATATCAAAGACGAGCAAAGAAAGCATTAAAACCAAAACTCATTCTCAAAGATGATTGGAAACACATGAATGAAACCCGTCAAAACAAGTGAACAAATGCAGATACATTACCCCGAACGACAGGTGCAAACAAAGAAACATAACATTGAAACTTCAATTTAAGAAGGATTAGTATTTGAAGATTGTACCAAAAAAGTTACTGGCAGATGATGTAGCTGAACAGAAGCTTCCAGAACTCACTTTCATAGAAAAAGAATCACGTCTGGACTTCGCAGAAACCTTCAAAATTTTCCTATCAGCGCGCTTGCTATTTACGTTATTCTTTTGCTTCACCAATTGCGCTTTCTCTGCATTAAAATAGCATAGGAAGATAGATGTCAATAGAATTTGAAACCACCAATAATGACTTGCATAACACGTCAATCTTGAAGCATATTCACAGCACACACATAAAAAATGAATCTGAATTCGAAATACATGCATATGGTACACGAAAGAAATGTGAAGTGTATAACCTGCAATGATAGAAACTTTTGGATGTGATCCAAGCTTGTCCGAAATGTCCTTCACACTGTCCATTCTTGCCAAAATCATCGGATCTTTTAATCGAACCATATGCTGCTTCCTTGAGACTTTTCCTGCTTTCTGTTGCAGCAGTGCTTCAGTATGGGAACTGCTCAAGAGAACATCTTTTCCCTTTCTTTCATGGAGTTCATATGCATTTGCACCCTCAGAGATGGAAAGCTCACTAGAATCCTTACAAAGTTTACCATACAGAATTTCATCCAATATAATCTCAGATGGTTCGACTGAAGCCATAGCATCTGAAAAATAAAGAACATTATGGGAAAATTAAATCGAGCCCCTAATGTGAACAAGGTATGTGAAGCTGCTAAGGATGGATAATGATGATGCTTTCAAGATATATCCACCCACATGGGAGGAGAACAAATAACAAAATGTTAGGAACAAAACCGTATCAAATATGAAAATGATCTATATAGTATAAAACAAAACTAGAATAAAAACAGCAAAACTACCACATCTAAAATACACTGCAGATACGCTAAATCATGACATTGTTGGTGTATAATCTAAAGAATCTTCGAGGTAATATTTATAAAATTAAAACTCAATAAATATGTTCATATATCGGCAACCAGGCTAAGCATCTCAAAAATTAGAACTTTCCAACGATCACGATAAATTTCCAAAGGTACGCCTTTCAAACAGTTTCAAAACCAATAGAAATGAAAATCCTCCGATTAAGCATTAGTATTAAAAATAAACAAGCCCATCAAAATGTCGGTAGTATCAACTTAACCCATCTCCTTTTCTTTTTCTCTTTATCCTCTATATGTACGAATCGCCGTAGAAAATGCGTATAACTCAAAAAACTACAATGGAAACTATACAAGATTCTTTCTTTTACCCTCTCGACTAAAATACAAGCCGCCAAGCTCAATTGAAGATGCAGGAGGGGGGAAAACTCCGCTGGCCCGACACAAATCCACTTCCTTTACCGCAGTCCCAGACTGTACAAAACTCTCCGATTCCGATCCCATGAGCTTCAGCCCCGCCAATCCACTGGATGAGGCAGTTCCAAAAACATCAACGAATTACAAACCCAAGCAAGATCCAATCCGCATACATCTCCTTCTCCTCTCCACTCATATTCTATGATCCAAAATCCCGCTGAGAAAAGAAAATAGTAACTATTTCCTGATTCCTAGCCTTGCTTTCAAAACTCAGACAGGAATCTGATAGGTGAATCACCGATTCGATGAGGACAAGAAAAAGAAAGAAAACCGAGAAGGTAGAGTTTGGTAGAGTTTAGCAAGGAAGAGCATGTTACGGGCAGCGGCTAAGATAGGGGAAATGGAAATTTCTAGGGCACGAATTCGGCAGAAAGAGAAATATTTATAGTTTTCGGGAAAAGACGAGGGGGTGTTTGGAAACAGGCCGTTCGCCGTCGGTGGTGAATATTCCGGTGCGGTTGGCGCCACCGTAATCCACAATCACCCGCCTTTTTTTATTTTGTCGTGCTGTTTGACGTGGCCTTATCCGCTCTATTCCCATCATACGATTAAAATTTAGTGGATCTTCTTTCTGTGACAAATCAAAATGAGACACGTATTAAATCATCACCAATTCATTTGATTGAACACATTAAAGAAAAAGTACGTAAAACCCAATCATTGTATGATTTTTCAAGTTATACTTTCTAAATACGTATCAATTACTTATTTTAATTATCAGCGCTATAGATTTTTTTATTCTTAAATTTTCAGAAACTAAAATCATTATTTTCAAGTTTAAAAGATTAAAATTACATATACATTTTCGTTTTCAAGTAGCGTTCGATCGATTACGTATTAATCAATATTCGATTGATTGGTCTGAGGTTATCGACAAAAAAGATTTGTCCAAGTCACTTTGTTTCTTTTTGTCTAAGTTACTTGTTTTTTTGTCTATCTCACTTCCTCTTTTCTTTGTGAGTTTCGAGAATCTCTCTGTTCATAGGTCTTAGATCCACGTTTATATCTATGAATTGAAAGATCCAAATGATCAACTCTGCAATTAGTTGTTATAATCAATAGGTCTTCAAATCATTTATTTCAAAAAAATGAAAACCTTTCTTATCATATGATCATTATATTTCTCAAAAATCAAAATTATTGCTCAATGGAGAAACAATATCACTGTTTGGCTCAATAAGATATCAAAGTGGATGATTGACTCATTCCATACTAGAAAATAATTGCAGGAAATCTTTTGATAACCTGGATTGAAAGTGGCGTAATGTCCTCGACTTTAGTTATTAAATCTAAGTTATTGAAATGCACCAAGGAACAGACAACTTCGGTTTCACGCAGGCGTACACCCGATCGCCTGCAGTTAACATGCGATTGATCGTGCTTGATGATGGTTGACTTGTTAGCATATAATAGTTTAAATATCACTATTTGGCTCAATAAGATATCAAAGTGGATGATTGACTCATTTTATACTAGAAAATAATTGCAGGAAATCTTTTGATAGCACGGATTGAAAGTGGCGTAATGTAATCGACTTTAGTTATTAAATCTAAGTTATTGAAATGCACCAAGGAACAGACAACTTCGGTTTCACGCAGGCGTACACCCGATCGCCTGCAGTTAACATGCGATTGATCGTGCTTGATGATGGTTGACTTGTTAGCATATAATAGTTTAAAATTTATTTTGTTAAAGAATATAATTTAATGTTTGTTTTGTCACTGACCCTATAGTTTAAAATTAAACAACAACTTTATATTAAAATTAAAAGATAATACGCGACTTACATTAAATTAAACTACATAAAATATAACAAACATAATAAAATAGAAAATTAACATATCATAAATTACAAACCAGAAATAATAATAAATGGACAAATTAAATGTAAGTAGTAAAACACGTTTCTTTATTTGTAAAATAATTAGATTGCTAAAATAGTCTCAATCATTTTGTTACTTTATGTTACAAAAATATGGCAAACCAAGGAACAAGGCTTATGTGCCTAAAAGTGTCAACCTAGTTGGTTGGCCTGTCCAGAACCGGACAAAACCGAGTTGGCTCGATTTGTTTAGCCGAAGTGAGCCAAGCTCAACATATGTGCTCAGAGCGCTTGGACTTAACCGAGCTCAAATCAACTATATCGTTTAGTAATGGAGGGAGTTGATGATGTGGTGTGGAAATGGGGCGTTGATTTCATCGCAGTTTTTGTCCTGAGAAATAACTTTCTTCGGCGACAAATGTTTGATAAAGAAGACAATCAAATGTAATAATGGTGGATCGTTCGAGAAGAAAGAAATTGGAATGTTCACTGCAATGGCTTCCTCCTCCTCTCTGTTCATGAACTAGAATTTAAGTTTTTAAGTCTCGGACGAAAAGGTTCAGGTTTTCTTGGGTGGAATCGAGATGAAATTCATCGTTTGGAGAGGGAGATGAAAAGGCGATGATTTTGAGAGATGGAGGCCCGTTATCTTCTGCTTTATTTTCGCCATTGTTGATCTCTGCTGAAGCTGATGAGACGGGAATTGAACTGGGTTTTGCCAAGATTCTGCAAATGGCAGCTTCCGTCCCAGATAACGTAGTAAGAGGCATAAACATAGATGCCACATTGTTAATCATCGTCTGGGGATTGAAAATTTGAGGTTTTCCATCAACAAATTGAATTTGTTGCTGATTCAGAAACACACCAGCGCCAATCGAAACTGGTGCGAGCTTCCCATGGCGGCTCTGAACATTATGAATTTGAAAATGAAAATCTGAGCTTTCATTGCTGCAATTCAGCAGAGCCGAAGAAACTTCAATCCGTTCAAATACAAATCCTTGATCCGCCATTGCAGTAAAATCCAAGTTCTGGTGAGAGCCACTCACAGTTTTCAAAAGCTTGCTAAATCCTGAAGATAGATTGCTCTGGACTGCCCTAGCTGAGAGGGTATCCCAACAGCTGGTAGAAGAAGACGCAGGAGACCTATGGCTTCTTCTAGATTCTCCGAAGAGGGCTTCGAGGAAGAAGAAACCCTTAGTGGTTTCTTCCAACGATGTGCAATGCACATGTCCAAGTGTTTTGAAAGTAGTAACGAAAACGTATGAGTTGATAACGAGACAAAGTACAAGGTATCCATGAATAAAAGTATCCATGGATGAAATTTAAAGTTTGAGGTATCAGCTGCATATACCTTCATACTTTATGAGGCAAATTGATACCTATTTTATTATTTTATTGACGTGGCATCAACTACTAAGTTGCAATTACTCGTGCTATACCATGAATGTAGACCTATATAATGCAAGACCAGGTGTAATCTTAGTGTTCTATATAAGTAATTTTTCATCTCCAATTACTATTGGGCCTTTTGGGGTAAAATTCAATAACAATGCAAAGTTCAATTCATAGCAGAATTTGTTGTATTATTTATTGAAAATTGAGATTTTAGAAATAACATTAGAGCGTAACATGAATGTGACAAATGGGGACGTTGAATCTTCCGAGGAGAAGTGATCATGATAATCCATTTTTGTAATGGTTTGTTGAGACTCAAGACCAGATACCGAGATCACAGTTCCACAATAATTAGATGTGGTCTTGGAGTATATACTGTATAAATAAGGTCTCATCTCCATACTCCAAGTAGTACAAAAGTCTTTTAGCGTAAAACTCAAGAACAAAGTCTGCGAGTCTCCACTCAAAACATACAACATTATACCACTTGTTCGATATCATAATGTTATCACTAGGGGTTGGAAGTTATAGCATAATTGAGCGACAAAATGAAAATTTTTCAACACTAGGGGTTGGAAGTTATAGGATAATAGAAAAATTCAACTATCTTTAATTATTTTAATAATAAAATAATCTCAGATCATCGCCATAAAATCAGCCACTACTGTCTACCCACCATGAAACAACAGAATTAATCAGACATTAACACTTGTCCAGTTAACCTCCATTACTGGTTTGAGACATCATTAATTATTTACTTTTGTCGAGCAAATCTTACTACAACTATTGACTAGGATCAACGATCATTACAAGGAAAATACTAAAAAAAAGTGGAAAAGAAGATATTTTAAGCTGCTGGTTTGAATAATAAGAGAAGAAGATGAGTAGGAACGCCGGGATTGATTTCAGAATTGAGTTGAGACTTTTTATGTTGGGTACCATAAATATACAGAGTCAGATGTTACTCAAACACCCAAACAAGGAAGAAAGAGAGAAAGAAAAATTATCATAATGTCTCAGCGACATCTGCTGACATTAATGGCGGTGGCTTCATAAGCTGGTTGAGGGGTCTCCTGAAAGTGATGCCTGAGAATTTAACAAAACCTTCTACCTTCCATATTTATGGCCTCTCTCTCTCTCTCTCTCTCTATAAATCACTCTTTCCCTCCTCTATTATACAGATTGCAGAGAGCTCTCGTTCTTGTCTGTCTTCTTCCTTTCCTTTGATCGCCATAGAGCTTTTCGACTGAAAAACACCTTAACCCAGAACTTCTCTTCAAATTTCTGATTTGTGGTTTCCAGTCGGGCTCTCTCTTTCTCTCCAGCTTGAAGTGGAAAGTCGCCGGCCGGAGTCTGAGGAGGTATTCGCCGGTGGTTCTGGTGCAGTTGCCGGAGGAATCAATCAAAAGATTCGCATGGATATATCAACAGTGCTGATGATCTTATCAGCCATCGTGGCTTATTTAATTTGGTTCAAAATGATGGCCAGGTCTCTGAGTGGTCCTCGTGTCTGGCCAGTAGTGGGCAGCCTCCCCGGACTCATCAGCCACGTCAGTTCCATGCATGATTGGATTGCAGACAATCTTCGAGCATGTGGCGGCACGTACCAAACTTGCACGTGCGCGGTCCCGTTCTTGGCTCGTAAACAAGGCCACGTGACTGTCACGTGCGATCCACAAAATTTGGAGCATATATTAAAGACCAGATTTGACAATTACCCGAAAGGTCCCAATTGGCAGGCTGTCTTCCATGACTTACTTGGAGATGGGATCTTCAACTCAGATGGTGACACGTGGCTCTTCCAGCGTAAGACTGCCGCGTTGGAATTCACCACCCGAACGCTCCGTCAGGCGATGGCCCGATGGGTGAGCCGAGCTATCAAGCTTAGATTTTGCCCGATTCTAGAGACGACTCAGCGGGAGAAAAAGTCGATTGATCTTCAGGATCTCTTGCTCCGTCTCACATTCGACAACATATGTGGTTTGACATTCGGGAGGGACCCAGAAACCCTGTCTCCGAGACTAGCAGAAAATGGCTTTGCTTCGGCTTTCGACCGAGCCACTGAGGCCTCGCTACGACGTATGATATTGCCAGAAGTCGTATGGAAGCTCAAGAAACGGCTCGGCTTGGGAATGGAAGTAGTGTTGAGCCAAAGTCTTAAGCAGATCGATCAGTATCTGACGAATATCATACAAGCACGTAAGCTTGAATTGCTGACTCAGCAGCAAGGTGGCAGTGGGACCCCACACGATGACCTCTTATCGAGGTTCATGAAGAAAAAAGAGTCTTACTCCGACACCTTCCTCCAACACGTGGCACTCAATTTCATCCTAGCTGGCCGTGACACTTCCTCCGTGGCATTGAGCTGGTTTTTCTGGTTAGTGACTCAAAATCCAAGGGTTGAAGCAAAAATCCTCTCAGAAATTTGTACTGTCCTGATGGAGACACGTGGCAATGACCAATCAAAGTGGGTGGAGGACCCTCTGGTATTTGAGGAGCTTGATCGATTGATATACCTCAAGGCAGCACTTTCAGAGACTCTAAGACTCTACCCTTCCGTCCCAGAAGATTCGAAACACGTAATCAACGACGACGTTTTACCGAGCGGGGCATTCGTCCCAGCAGGTTCATCGATTACATATTCAATATATTCGGCTGGTCGTATGAAATTCATATGGGGTAATGACTTCCTTGAATTCAAACCCGAGAGGTGGTTATCCGAAGACGGCAAGAAAATGGACGTGAAAGACTCGTTTAGGTTCGTTTCCTTCAACGCTGGTCCGAGAATCTGTCTGGGAAAAGACTTGGCTTATTTGCAGATGAAGTCGATCGCATCGGCCGTCCTGCTCCGACATCGGCTCACGATCACCCCCGGCCATCGAGTGGAGCAAAAGATGTCGCTAACATTATTCATGAAGTATGGTCTTGTGGTTAATGTGCACCCAAGGGATCTTAGTCTTGTGGTGGACCAAATAAGGAGAAGTAGGTCATCGGATAAATGAGGCTACTTATGAGAAGGTTGAAGTTGGAGCTGCTCAAAGTTGTTGAAAATTGGATAATCATACATAATAATTATTCCTTGCTTTACAAGTACATTTCGATGTAAATCGCAGCAGATGTGTTCATCACCGTCCGTTAAACGCGGTGGTGGATCACTACCGTCGATCGTCCTTTTTTTTCTTATTTATGTGACAGATTATTTGCCTTATTATGCATGTTTGTACTATTTTGGGTGAATAAAAATGACTAATGACGTGAAATTAACTTTGCTTAATTATGCTAATCCCATGGGTTCAAATTCCTTTGAGTAACGAAAATCTTTGTTCACAAACAAGTCATTAGTATCTACACATTTAAACAATTTCAAGCACATTCCAAATGGATTCAAAGAAAAAAAAGATAAGAATGCTCGGAAATAAAATTACTTTGTTTCGGTCAATTTTAGGCTGAAATCCCACAGTTTCTTAGCCAATTCCCCCTTTTTAGCATGGGAAAACGGCTTCGACTTATTACTATCTGCAAAATATTTGCCATTGACACCATTGTAGTGGGACGTAGCACTGAGACGGCTCCCTACAATGAAGTCAAATTAATCATATCATATAGTTACTATGTGTGTATAAATACGATCTCGTGTGACAAAGATGTCTTACCTGTGGAACACTCTTGAGCACAAAATGACCAAGTTTACTCCAAATGGCTGCATAAAACAACATAATTCTCATCCAAGTCGATTCAATCCTAGCAAATGCATAAAAACTGCTCACAAGACCTCTATATGTGACGACTAGAAAAAGGGGTCAGACGCAATCCCATATCTCCTGGGGGAAGATAGAAATGAAACATTTGTAAATGATATCTCCCCTAGAAAGTAAGACGTGTTTTGTAGCACAATTGCACCGGATCCCATCAGAATTTTGAAGTTAAGAGTGCTCGGGTGATAGCAGTACCAAGTTGGGTGACCACTTGGGAAGTACTCGTTGAAAACAAATCCGTGAGTACGATTGCGAGGCAAACCTCGGGGATCTAAGCCCGAGTATAGGCAAACCCTGGAGTCGACTATAGGCAAATCCTGGATCATTACAAAGCAGACAATATCTTACTGGAAAAAAGAAGCCGTTACAAATGGTATCAGAAACTCTACCCAACTAGAAATATGGCTGACGAGGACGTCGGGCTCTGTTGTGAAAATTAGTTCGGAAGTGTACAAGTCGCAACAAGTAATATAGTGATAGATAGAATGTCGAACCCGCGAGGACTTGTAATTAATAATCGAAATAATTAATTTTAATTCTAAATTGAATACACGTTTTATGGTTTAAAGAATTGAAATTAAAATAATTAAAATAAACTAATGTAAAATAGCAAAACAGATAAAATGGGGTTAAATCAAATTGATAAAAGCCTAGGTACTACGATTTCACCAAAACAATATTTATTTCCGTCCTTCGCAATTATATTCATAAATATTCTTCTTATGTTGTTGATCGATTTCACTAAATTCTGTTACAATCTCTCTCGAGCATTGCATAGGTTATCTGATTAATGGGTTATCACTTCTCAGTCTCAAATCCTACATTAGTTAAATACAAATAAATCAAGAAATCACAATGATCACATTAATACCGTAACTATCTCTAGCCTACGTATATTCATGACATTAATTTCAGTGCTCGGGTATTTATCACCTCTCAGTCTCAAAACACCCCAAAAATCAAGTAAAGATTGGCCAGAAATTTACAGGCTTTAAAAACAGAAGTTAAATGCAACAACAATATTGGAAGAAATACGTATAGAATATAATTAAACGAAGAAATAAAAATAAATATCGTCTGGCTACATCGTAGCCCTAAAAGAAAGAGTTTAGTTCATACTAAAAGAAAAATAAACAACAATAGTAAAATATTGCATAATTAAATAATGGAAATATGAAGAAAAGAAAACTATGCTGTGGAAATCGCTTGATAGCCCCTCTGCCGTTGAAAATCGCCCTCAGCTGCTTGCCCTCAATAATCGAATACTGAATGCTTTCTGCCTCTTTTCTTTAGGTTTTTATTTTCTTCTTTTTGATAAATCAATGGGCGAGATTCACTGCTTCCTTTAATTGACGGCTCAGATTAAAAATAATTACTTTCCAAACTTGTAGGCGATCAATCGCCGAAAGTGAGCGATCGATCGCTTCTACTTTATTTTCCTTCTACCGATTGGCGATCGCAGCGAACGATCGCTTCGTTAATCGCCTCCTTTTTGCGTCAAATTTTCAATTTGTGAAGCCGATCGATCGCCTATGATGGGCGATCAATCGGCACATTCTCTGGTTCGTGCAAAACTTTCGCTTGATAATTCTTCTCTTTCACCAATCGATCGCAGAGTATGAGCGATTGATCGGCACCTCTTCTATTTTCTGTCGCTCTTTGATTTTGTATTCTTTCAAGCGATCGATCGCAGGTGATAGCCGATCAATCGCCTATTATTCTGCCTCCGCTTCGTTCACTTCTTTTTCTCTTCTTCCTGTCCTAAATAATCCTTCTGCACACTTACACAAAATTCATAAAATTCTTTCAAACACTTGAGAAAAACTTATCAAATCAAGTGTAAAAAGTATAAATAAGTGTGTAAAATACACACTTATCAGGCCCCCAAAGGAAGGGGTGATTGTGACGACCCGAAAAAAGGGTCAGACGCAATCCCACATCGCTTAGGGGGAAGATGAAAATGAAACATATGTAAATGATGCCTCCCCTAGAAAGTAAGATGCGTTTTGTAGCACAATTGCACCGGATCCCATCAGAACTTCAAAGTTAAGAGTGCTCGGGCGCGAGCAGTAACAAGTTAGGTGACCACTTGGGAAGTCCTCGTTGAAAACAAATTCGTGAGTACGATTGCGAGGCAATCCTAGGGGATCTAAGGCCGAGTATAGGCAAATCCCGGATCGTTACAAAGCAGACAATATCTAACTGGAAAAAAAGGGTCGTTACACTATATTTCAAGTATTACTAAAGTACAATAAACGTTGAATTCTTTACCATTAAAGAAGCTATGATGGCATAGAAAATTAGTGACTATCACCCCGGGATGAATGGAGTTCGTCGTTATATTGACACTATCTTCCTGTTAGAAAACGTGACAAAAATCATACAATTCTTCGCATATAATTAACGAGTAATGTCATTCCGACAATATATAAGAAGTTTATGCAATATTCGTATTGGCTTTTAGGTCGACAAGAAAAAGTGAATAGATACTCGGGATGAGTACCTTACCTTCAAACGCCTAGCAAGCTAATTGGCGTGTAATATATTGGCTAGCTTTGATTGTCCATAAGCCAACTGAGTATTGAACCTGGAATTCAAATTGTAAATGCTCGAACGAAATTATATTAGCTTGTAGTTGGTTGATGGGATCAAGTTATTACTCTGATTCGCTTTTGATCTTGTCGTAACAAATTCTTTCGCTGTAAGACGATAGATTTACAATCATTCCTCCTTTTTCGCTTTCAAGAGCAATTATTTTCATTGTTTCCAGCAAAAGATTAGTCAAAAGAAAGTGTCATGTAATATGTGATGATGATCACAACAATCCAAATCAAATGGATGAAATTATCTAGGATTCAACCTTTGCAACCAAATAAAAAAAAAAAAAAACTTAACTATCAGATACCCAAATGGTTAGTGGCAAACTGCAGTTCTATATTGCCATGAGAAAGCATAAATGGAGCAGCCATCACCCCAGCATTGTTTCTTCAAACAAAGAAACTGAAATATCATTCTCTGTTTTAAATCTTTTCCAAAATCTTTACTCAGTTCACCAGCATACGAAGAAAAAACTACATTTAATACATTTATCATCACAAATGTAGTGGATTTTCTTACATGAGGATGTTCAGAGTGATGAAAAATTGAACGAGAAATCGAAAAAGAAAATACGACGAGAAACACCAGATTTAGTGGAAAAACTTTTTCAGAAAAAAACCACGGGCAGAAGAACAAATTGACTATGAAGATCAAAATATAACTGCGAGTTTTGCGACTTTAACTTACATGAATTTATAGAGAAAACAAAACTCTAATGAGATTCTCAACATGGACCTAACTAATCTAGTCCGTATAGAATTCGGGTCGCATCAAATTTTAATAATTTCCACATTGACTCAAATTTCACATTAAAGATCCAACGGGCTACTCGGTCCAACTCAAAGCGAATCTACACTGAACTCTGACAATCTCTATTTTCAAAGAAATTCTGATGCAAAGAAATAAATCTTCAAATCTTCCACTTCTACACATGTCCGTGATGGGACATCTTAGCAACTAATGCCAATGAGGTTTAAAAACATTTAAACCATGATGATGACATCTTCAAATCCCAAAAACGTCATCCAAATCTTCAAAGAAATTTCGATGATCGGTGTATCCTCGGCGTTCTCCTCTTTCGTTAGACAGCAACAACGCACCTCTCTGATTCGCCTCTTGGACGGTCGTCCAGAGTCTCTTCTCGGCTTACAACAGTTGGACTCGTCTCTGCCTCTGTTCACAGTAACATAGTAAACACCTTCAGTTCGCAAAGCGCTTAGCAGCCAACTACCGAGGCTTCCTCAACAAGCTTTCTCCTTGGCTTCCACAATGCCATTCTCCTATCTCGGCTACGAATGATGTCTTCACATACGCCGGCTGAAACTAAGGTTCCTACTTTGAACCTTCATTGTTCTTCATGGACGACAAACTCTTTTCCCAGTTGCGCGACGGTTCTCCTCTCTTCACTGTTCGGCAATAACGACAGTGGCTAACTATTTCATGTTAGAGCTTTCTTCTCTCTTCACTGTTTGGCAACGACGACAGTGGCTAACCCTTTCACGTTAGAGTTTTCTCCCCTCTTCACTGTTCGGCAATGACAACAGTGGCTAACCCTTTCACCTTAGAGTTTTCTCTTTTCTTTGCGCCTAGAGAAGGCAGCGGCAGGTTCTCCTCTGTTGAATAAAACTCTCTGTTTTCTCTCAATGCTTGGCGGAAAGCTCTGTTTGATCGGAATAGTGTTGGTGGTGTTAGGAATTCTCAATCCCAAAAAGCTAGCTCAAGATATGAGACTTTTCCTCATACTTGTAAACTACCACCAAGTCCCTTCCACAACTAATGTGGGATCAACCCTAACACTCTCCCCCTTCACACATCGGGCCTTGAGTCAGATAACCATCAATCCAGTTTCTCATGGCTTGGGAAAAGACTTGTTAGTAACCTGAGCGTTCTCCGATCCAATAATGAGATATCAAACCAGAACGAACTCATCGCTCAAAAAACTGGTTTCAACAGAATATTCAATTCTCGAATATTCAATTTCAAATATTTGAAGTCAAAAAAAGGGATATCTCAACCAAAATCAGCTCCAAAAAATTAGAATAAATCTCTCAAAATATTCTGAACAATTTTTGATCGATAACTCAGCCGGAATTTATGAACACCAACCGTGACAAAAAATTCCAAACAAATAATCACACTGAAAATTCCAAAAGGAAACATTTCCTCTCTGCTTTGCGTCTTCGGCCATCGACAGAGTCTTCTAGACTGAGTTACGAGGGCAGCCGGTTCTTTGCAGCGAACGACGATCAGCTCTATCCGTGGGCAGTTCTTTGCAGACAGCAGCGAGAGCAGTGGTTTCTTCAACTTCGTCAGAGCGTCATCACGGTAGAGCAGAGTGGAATTTTTCTTTGCTCGGCGACTCCCTTTTCTTCTATGTCTCTCTCTCTCTGCCGCATACAGTGGCTCTCACTAAGGCTCCTCTCTTCCTTGATCGAGGGTTTCTTCTCCTCCTCTGACTTGCGATAGTGGGTGGCAGTGACTGATCTCCCTCAGCGCTTTTCACTGTCGAGCTCTCACTCTAGGGCTCCTCTGTTTTCTTCCTTCATTGTTCTTCATAACAAGAACAGCAACAAAAGTGTTTTTTTTTCCTTATTTCCTTTTCCCCCACAAATTGCAAATTTCAAACACCAAAATTGCAGACCTGTAAAATCGTTCGATACCTTTGATAAATCAAAACCTGATTTTTGAAAACCTTCAATGTCGCTCTGATACCAATTGATGAAAAATTGAACGAGAAACCAAAAAAGAAAATACGACGAGAAACATTAGATTTACGTGAAAAAATCCTTTCAGGAAAAAACTGCGGGCAGGGGAACAAATTGACTATGAATATCGAAATACAATTATGTGTTTGGCGCTCTAGCTTACATGAATTTATAGAGAAAATAAAACTCTAATGAAATTCTCAACATGGGCCTAACCGGTCTGGCCCGTATAGAATTCGAGTTACACTAAATTCTAACACAGAGGAAGGCCAGACGAAACATATTCTGCAGCAAATTTTCTCACAGATGCCAATGAACTGAGTATTAGGGTTAATCCTACATTGATTGTGGAAGGAGCGTGTTGGTAGTTTATAAGTGTGAGGGAAAGTCTCACCTTTTGAACTAGTTTTTGAAACCACCAATACTGGTATCAGAGCTCGAGTTACTAATAAGTCTCCACCCAAGCCAGGAGAAACTGGGTGGATGGTTATCTGACTCAAGGTTCAATGTGTGAAGGGGAAGATAGTTAGGTTTAATCTCACATCGATTGTGGAAGGGCCTTGGTGGTAGTTTATAAGTGTGAGGGAAAGTCTCACCCTTTGAGCTAGTTTTTGGGGTTGAGAAGACCCAAAACCACCAACACTAGTATCAAAGCCCGGGTTACTAACAAGTCTCCACCCAAACCGGAAGAAACTATGTCAATGGTTATCCGACTCAAGTCTCGATGTGTGAAGGAGGAGATTGTTAGGGTTAATCCCACATTAGTTGTGAAAGAAGTTTGGTGGTAGTTTATAAGTGTGAGGAAAAATCTCACAATTTGAACTAGTTTTTGGGGTTGAGAAGACCCAAGACCACCAACACCGAAATCTAACTTCATTACATCGATTTTAGACGAAGGAGTTTCCTTAAGAATGGCTTCTTTTACATTTCTACCGGATGGAACATTCCTGATGGCCATAACAACGTGGACACAACGAAGTGCAAGAACGAGCATAGTTTCTTCGCCGAGACCACTAGATGCACCTACAATTGATTTTAGTTTCATAATTTACAAAAATGCAAATGTGATTGATTCTTAAGCTAGATAGCAATAATAGAGTAGCATATAGATAGCACGTTTGTGGACTCAAATAAATGATACAAACAAGAAAGAAAAGGAGAATATGAGCTTCAAGAACATAATGGTTTACCATTCTCAACCTGAAAAAATACTTTTGTATATAGTTCACTATTATTCGATAATTGCATTGGATTCGGTACTGATGATAAGTCTCTATAGAGGATAGAACTAAAATGGCGATTCTTTCCTAAGTAAGAAAATAGAACTAAAATGACAAGATTAATATATCCATTTGAGAAGCTGTATTCTTTTTGGAAACATGATATTTGCTCTCATGGTTAGAACAATTATAGATCAATGGACCGGAATTCTATTTGGTATAGTCCCAAATTCTCGATTTGTGACGTAAATATTGAAACTAAATTGATTTCTTCCAATTTATAACTAGAGTGTTATTTTTTCACTCTATTTGCGAAAATTCCTCATCTCGTAGTTAGTTTTTTTATGAAGTGAATTTCTCTTATGTTCTAAAACTTTTTTTAGACAAAAAATTCATTCATCTCAAAGGTATCAACAATTAAGTCCATGTTAGTCACGTTTTATTTTCACATAACGCATTTTATCTTATCTAGTTATTTGGTGAGACATTATTTTCATTATAGTTTATTTCATTCTTTTGGAAAGATGTATTATTACTTTTATTTAAATTTACACAGTTTATTGGACATATATTATCACGCTATCATTGATGTCACTGTTGGACCTTGTTTTAACTCATTGGTAATTGGACCCTAGATATTTAATTCTATAAGACTTTCATTGCTATTTAGTAAAAATTACAATTAAGGGTTGGACGATTCAATTTGTTTAGGGTAAGGTTATTTCTCATTCTATTTCAAGTCCATTTTGGGGCGTGACAAAATTTTTAGTATCAGAGTCAGGTTACCATCTTGAAAGTGACATCAATAAGATAGATAGTGCGGTAATATATAAGAAATTTCAAATTACTGTGTTTAAGGAGGAATTCTAATTGGTGTTGTAAATTTTTTAATTTATTGAATATGCCTCCAAGTAGCGCACAATGGATATGTGCATAAATGGCTAGATAATAGTTTATTTATCTTTTGTAGCCTTGATGAGAGTGCTAATAATTGGTCGTAGAAAGTTTAAGGTATAAAAACTCTAAGGTTCATTGGATAATTTCTTTAAAGGATCTAAGTATCTCTACCTTTAAGTAATTGAGTAGTTGTGAAATTTATTGTGGATTTGGATATGTGAATCCAATGTTGTTTAAGGATAAATTGAACCCAATGGTTGATGAATGTGACTTATGAGATGATATAATATATAATCGTCATTGATAAGTTGGCAGAGCATGGGATCGATTTCGCTATGTTTTAATATCAGAAGGTGATGCAAAAAAAATGGATTACTTGGATTTTCTGTTACATTGGTTGAGAGTATGATCGAATATATCCCACAACTTTATTATGGACAAGTTTACGATTGAGATGTATGCCTCAAACTTTGCAAGGTTTTGAATGCGTTTTGGAGATCGATTCGAATGTTGGAATGGTAAAGTTTAAAAGAGAACCTGAGATCAATATTTTCTATTAGATAGTGAATGTATGATTCAATTTTGTTAATGGGGCTTAGATTTTTCTTAGCACGTCGAATTTAATTGTTGGTTAGTGGTTAAAGAATTCAGTTATTGATTGGAAGTAAAAATGCTTGCGATGAATTTAAATTCCATTGGCATAATGGTGAAAAATTACGCCAAAATATGGAACTGACATATTATATTAAGGTGATTGGTTGCGATCGATATATGGTAAATATAGAGAGCATTTGAGATATCAAATTGATGGGGAATGGCACATGTAAGGTCCACTACTATTTTTGAAAGTTTTAATTGTTGTTCAAAATGTTGAATTTGATTTTGGAAATTGCTTGACTATGTATGAGGGAAGAAATGATTAAGAATAATCTACTAAGATTAAGATAATTATTAAGAGCCAAGGATGAGGGTCTTTGGGAATGTTTATATAGTTAGAAATGTAAATATTTATGATTGGTATGTTTATGGCGTCTTTGATAGGACGACTTTTAAGTTTTAAGTTTGATTAGTCAAATATTGTTCGACGATAATACAAGATTCTTTGGTTTTCGCCCTATTTATATTTCAACATTCTTTGGTATAAGTGATATCATTAAGTGAAACCAGTGGAGTGTTCTTGGTAGCTGCCATATGTGCATGAAAATTCATAATCACGAATGGTCAATGGAAAGATGCTAAAGATTTGATATTGACTTGCTTATGAATTGGTTAAGTAGGATTAAAACTCAGCCAATTAAGTTACTGTGCAATAATTATATTTTTCGAAGTATATCACAAATGAGAGGTGTTAGTTTTAATTGCTTCAAGTATGATGGTTGTTCCGTTTGTAAGTTTAGTTATTAAAGGGTAAATTAAGTGACCGTCAATATTAATTATTTGTTGTTAAGGATTAAGAAGATTGTTGATTAAATGAGTAGATCAATGTATTTTGTCGTGAATGATTTAAGATTGAATTATCACCAGTTGAAGATCCGTAAGGAGAATATTCATGCGATTACTTTCTAAAATTGCTACTCAAGTTTTAAGTTTAAGGTTAACGCTGGGTTTGGCTGATGTCCTAGTATTTTTAAGTATATGATGAAGTGAGTCTTCAAATTCTATTGGATTATCTTGTTAAGAATAACCATTAATGCCTTAAGACTCATGATGAGCACATAACATTTGAGTTTGGGTTGTGAATGTTGCAAAAATCCTTGATTGTATGCTAAAGTGGAAGAATATTGTTTTTGGATAATCAAGGTTAAATTTTCAATAGACAATGTCAATGTGGACGACATTTCATTGGATATAGCTTAGTTGTGGCCCTATTAAATTTGAATCAAACAAGAAATATTATTGAAGTTCAGGATGTCTCGTGATTAGCTAGTTGTTGTTATTGCGATGAAAATTTTTGAAATCTGAGGTTGCAAAAGTGAAGTTACCTCACGTGTGGATGATTGTTGTTTGTAATCGTCTTTTGTTGCTGTTATTATAAAATTATTCGTAAGGTGTGAAATTTAAAATAGCTCTCATGCCGTCAGATTTAAACATTTATTCTCGCAACTTTGTTGATTCTTGGATTAAGGAAATAGTTTGATCATAGGAATTTGACTGTAATTTTACTTTGAAATACCATTTTAGCATGACATAGTTTTATTTCTTTGTTCAGCATTAGCGTTTGGATAAAATTTTGATAGATAGTATGTGTATGTATATTAATGGCAACTTATACTCTTCCAAGACACATTAAAGAAGTGCTCAAATCAAGTTTCTTATAATGCTTAAGTAAACTAAAGTTTATTTTTATATACGGAAATTTATTATTGGTTTGGAAGGATAATAATTGGACCTCAAGGAGAAGGTCTCTGGTCTACTTTGTTGAATGGTTGGAGTTCAAAATCTTTTTGCTCGCTGAATTTTAGAAAAGCGGTTGATGCTTCTGATTGAAAAATGAAACTTTTGGACATAAAAGTTCAGAATTCTAGATGAATGTTACGTTGTATTTGTTAACATGTGAATAGTTATTTGTTCAGATGGCGAGTCCGGTCGGAAATCATGGAGAAATCCGACAAGCGGCTCGAGCCTAACTTTTAAGGCAAAAAATGGATTTTGACTCAATCGTTGTTGGGGCGTTTCAAGGGTTGTTTTAAACCCGATTTGGACTTTCAACTCAATCGTTCTTGTCTTCTTGAGTCATTTGTAGATTTAAATTTGAATTTTTGAACTGTGGAATTTATCTTGATATTTGGAAAAATACTATGTTTAGGTAACAAGATTTAAATTTGGACCTAAACTATTTTTGAATTTTTTGTGTTGTTTGGACTTTGGAATTTGGTAGGCTCAATTGAGGTATGAATTTAATTTTATGTAAAACGTATATATATATTAAATATTTACTTTCAACAATTACATTTAAAACTGAGTATGTTCATTTATTTGAATTTTTTTATTTGTATTGTGAAAATAGATAATATGACAGTTATATGTGTCACGTCTTTGGGTTTACTGTATGATTTCTATTGTACGATTTCTAACTCTTGCATATGAAATGTGTTATCAGATTGACATGGTCATTTACGATTTAAATTAAAATATTACATATAAAATTTGATCTCTATTGAATTTAATCGACGCACTCTAAACTTCTTCTTTCGAGACTTATTGAAAGAGATTTAGATCGACCGACGAACGCTTAATCTGGTGATATTTAACTCTTATTTTATTTCTTTAAAATGTTTATAGATGAGACACTATTTCTATTTTAGTTTATTTTATTATTTTAAAAAGATATATTTAAATTTGCACAATTTATTAGACATATATTATCATGTTAACATTGATATCACTGTTAACCTTGTTTTACCTCATTATAATCAGGCCCTGACTATTTAATTCTATAAGACTTCTTCTAATTCTACAAGACTTCCTCTTCTATTTATTAAAAATTACAGCAAGTTTGGGAATATTTGGTCTGAGTCGAGTTCCTCGTTATATCTTGTATAGGATACTAAACGTCTCTGTCAACAACTTCCGGGGAAGAGAGAGAGAGAGAGAATTAAACTCAAACTCTTGTCTTGAAAGGAATGGCTCTGATCACAATGACATGGTACAACGCAGCAAGAGCAGCTCAGATGAAGGGTCCCACCCAGAAGATCCACTTCAAAAAACCACAACATCCAGTTTAATCTCAGTCCGTTCATCACAACATCAAATATTTTTCAATCCTTACTTGATCGTCCCATGCATGCTGTCTGTTGTAGATGATTGCAGCACCAAGACTCCTTGCTGGGTTGATGCCAGTTCCGGTGATCGGAATCGTCGCTAAATGAACCAAAAACACCGCAAATCCAATCGGAAGTGGCGCCAAAATCTGCAAATCATTCATTTTTCTTCTTCAATCTCCATTTTCTGCAGAAACCTACTGTTTTTTTCCTACTTCGTCCAGAAAGAACGATAAAGCTACACAATTCTTCTCAAAATAACTGGTCTTCCTTCCCAAATGAAAAAAAACAAGCAAGAAGAGAGAGAATCATACCGGAACGTGGGAGTCTCTGGCGTTTCTCTTAGCATCAGTGGCGGAGAAGACGGTGTAGACGAGCACAAAAGTGCCGACGATTTCAGCTCCGAGACCATCTCCTTTGGTGTAGCCAGGGTGGACGATGTTAGCGCCACCCAGTTTCTGTTCGTACGTCGTTGCGCCTTCAAATCCTTTCACCACACCAGCTCCGCAAATGGCTCCCAGGCATTGCATTACTATGTAGAAGATGGCTCTAGTGAGAGAGAGCTTTCTGGCTAGAAAGAGACCGAAGGTCACAGCCGGGTTGATATGTCCTCCTGCGCTCAAACAATACAAAACTCTCAGATCTATCAACTGGATGAGAGAGAGAGAGAGAGAGATTCTTCTCTCTTCTCCCAAACAAGCAGATCAAGGACATCAGACGAGAACCAGAGAGCGGAGGAACAAAAATATGAAACAGAAAATGGAGTAATTAAAGGTATAATCAAGATCAACGAAGAGAGAGAAACTTACCGGAAATACCAGCAGTGCAGTAGACAAGGGCGAAGATCATACCACCAAAAGCCCAAGCAATCCCTTGAATACCCACAGACGCACATTTATTAGGAGCATTGACATTACCCATGACAGTCAACACTGAGATGTAGAGGAACAAGAAAGTTGCGATGAACTCTGCAATTCCGGCTCTGTAAAACGACCACGAGGTAAGCTCTCCTGGCTCAAACAACGGCGCCGGCGGTGGTTCCTTGTAGTCCTTGTCTGTCTGAGCAGACGTACCAATCGGTTGCCTCTCGGAAAACTTGTTCGCTCCGAGTTTAACATCCTCTTCCTTCCCCTCCATTCTTTCACTTTCTCAGCCCTCTACTTTCCAAAACAAAGCTGGTGAAGCTACGAGAAGGAAGAGTAGTGTGAGTGTGTGATTTTATAGATCAAAGGTCAAATCTTTCCCATCATCATCATCTTCATCTTCGCTGCATAATCTGCAATTTGATAATATAAATTTAAATATTTGAAGTGGGATTTGGCACTGCAAAAGACATGGTCTAGTTGGTTCTCTCCTTTTCTTTGTTGGTACTCTTGTCTACTACTATAGTTTTCTTCTCTACATAATACAACACGCTTTTTACTAATTTTAATAATAAAATCGTACAGATTTTAACTCAAAACGAATAATATTGTAATAGAAGAAGAGAAGATGTTATAGGAATCAATGGGTGCAAGGTTCATATCGATATAAGCACTAAATAATTCAACAAATGTAAAACTAGAAGATAAATGAACATTATCCATAATAATATAATTCAAAAAAAAAAATTAATTTGGTATTAGTTATAATAACGTGACGTGTTATCTACACTATAAAATAAGCTTCTTAATCGTCGTATAATCCATAAGTTGGTTAGGGATGGAAAGTAAGGGCCTAGTGCCCTCCAACTTTAAGGCCACTTTCTTATATTCTTCTCATGATGTATAGGGTCAATTGCCTTACATGTCCTTGATTTCTCCTATTTTTTTTAATTTAAAAAAGAAAAAACCAATAATGCTTGACAACTCATTCTCACTTTGCTGCCTTTTATAGGACTCATTTGTCAACCTCATCACACATATCATCCCACACAATACCAAAAAGAAAGCTTTGATCTAGACACCAACAAAGAATAAGTTTTAGGGTTTCTTAATTAATACATAAATGATTAGAACTAAACCTAATTATGTTCATAGGGTCGGCTTGTGGACCTTATTTTTTGTAACGAAATATAACTAGGGTTACACCTTGTTGGAGATGTTGGATCCGGTTAGATCTAGGTCGGCCAGTCTGAGTAGGCTTGGGCTAGAGTTGGATCCGTTTTCGTAGATCAGGTCGTCGGAGCACGGTCTATTGATGAAGATGAATGAGCAATGACCATGTTTTCTAAAATTATTAAAAATAAACTATAGTTATTTATAATATATGAATCATTAATGAAAAGTTTGTAAATCTAATGTTCTTTTCATTTAATTAATTGTAATTTGCTTTTTTTTTTTTTTTTTTTTGTGGTCACGCCTCATATCTCACCGTCCAAACTTCACTATGTCTCCACTCATTGTCTTACCACGCCGTCCAAACCTCTTCTATGGATCCACGTCGTTTCATCTCAATGGGATTTAATATAATACAATAATATATATATATATATATATATACACATTATATATATATATATTTATGAAAAAAAGTATGTACAATCTAAAAATCGCTCCATTATAGATCACGTATCGTTTTTTGACGTTCGTCCAAATTTATTTTTTGATAAAAGTTAGTCGAGTTGTTTATAGATTATTTAGTTATTAAATAATTGTTCAATAAATACTTTGAAGATGAAATTAAATATGAATGCAGATGTCAAACCAACTGTAGAAAAAAAAAAATAATGCTACGTTTACTCTTTTATTGTAATATATTAGAATATTTATTGATGTGTCAAACAATTATTGATGTAATTAATGTAATAAATTATAAATAGATAATTTTTGTATCGATCATTGTTTGACACGTCAACAAATATTCAAGAGAGTGAAGTTAGTTGGCTCTTTTGGCTACAGTTGGAAGATGCACGTGCGGAGAGCGTGGTGGCCCAAACAGATTAGGGCTCGCGAATAGGGTTTTATCTATTTAGGGCTTGTCTGTACAACGAAGGGGTTCCTTCCGTTCTTCATCTCTTCAATCATCCTTTTAACACGCTCTCTTTTTCGAGTATCCATAACCGTTTGACCTTCAGTTTCAACTTCTTCTGTCATCGATAGTCAACACGTCGGTGAATCTCTATTGGGGAGGGATTGGTTTTCCTAGGTCGGTTTTTCTTTGGTGATACTTGTTTCTTTTCTTTTTTTTTTCGTTGTTTGAGGGGTGATTTTGGGAGTTTTGAGGGTTTGAGAGTTAGGGATTGGGGTTCTTTGCTTGTGGAACTGGATTTCGAGGGGTTTGATGGATGATTCTGTGCTTGACGATATTATAAACCGGCTTATGAAGGCAAAGGATGGCCGCAATACGAAACAGGTGCAGCTCACTGAAACTGAAATCAAGCAAATTTGTGCTAAGTCAAAGGAGATTTTTCTCAGCCAGCCTAATCTTCTTGAGCTCGAAGCTCCGATAAAGATTTGTGGTAATGAATCTGAAATGGATTTCTTGCTTAATTTGTATTTGATCAAGTACTTATTTGTTTATTTAATTAACTTCATTATGGTTTTGGAAGTTTGCGGCTGGTTTCGCTGTGTACCTTTTGTTGTTCATATGGATTTTGTTATATATTCGAGTTCGAAATTTCTTTACTTGATTTTCTTTTTAAAAACTCTTAAAAAAAACAGAGGGTTATTTCGTAGTCTCATAAATAAAAATATTGGTTTTGGGAACGTAGTTATTCCAGTTAGTTTTCACTCTCAATTATCACTCCATTAACATTACAAAAGTCATTTGCTTCATAAATTAATAAAAACATGCCTTTTAACTGAGTTTATATGATCTGAATCATCGAAATCCTTAATTATTCTTATAATTAACTTCATAATAGATTCTTTTATCGTTCTGTATGACATATGGTTTTTCAAAGTTCAAAAAAAGAGGTTCAATCTTTTTTTTTACTCTGTTCATTTTTTCTTATAGATTGAAGAAATAATTATACCACGTGAAGGTTCTTCAGTGTTTTGCTTATGAGCAAAATTTCTTCGTAGTCTTGTACTTAGAAAGTGTTGATAATTTATTCTTAATGCTAAAGTTTGGAATTCTGCACGATCATCTCTAGCTTGTTTATATCTTATGAAACTTTATGATGGAATGTATGTTTTGTCACGTAGGAATTGATATTCTTTCTGGGGCAACAATGGAATATCATGTTCCTGATTTACCTATTAAATTACTTGCTTAGGCTTGATGATTGTGACTGTTTGCGATTCAATGTGTTTATATGCATCAATATGCTTGTAAGTACATGCAATGTTATCAAGAGAGAAAATCATAGGAATTTTGATGTCAAATTTAGAATATGTAACTAATTAATGGACCCTGGAATGGGACAGTGTATGTACTTTATCTGTTGCAAATTCAGGTGCTTATGGGATTTATCTTTATGCACGTGTTTGCATGCACCTGCTTGTTCATGTACGACTTTTTTTTTGTGGAGAAAGAGAGGAAAAGGAATTTCAATACCAACCTTGGAATTGTTATTTAATTATTGTTGGGAAGGAGAGGCCTCCATTTATTTCTCATATGATGGTGAAGAGTGTAAATTTCCATGCTCAGTTTTTCTGCCTATTCAATCCTTAATATTTTGTGCATGGTATGTTTTAACAGGAGATATTCATGGTCAATATTCTGATCTGTTGCGGCTGTTTGAATATGGTGGCTTTCCACCTGAGGCGAATTATTTATTCTTAGGGGATTATGTAGATCGTGGTAAACAGAGCATTGAGACCATTTGCCTCCTCCTTGCGTACAAAATAAAATACAAGGAGAATTTCTTTCT